>JAQNDB010001597.1:0-47330 GCA_029204045.2 Tillandsia leiboldiana
GCGGGGCGCCGCATGCGGGGTGCGGCCGCGGGGCCAGCCCGCACATGCGAGGCGCCGCCCCCGACCGAGCGCGACAGCACGGCGGCGAGTGGGGGGTTGAGGTCGCTGCCGTCAGCGGGGACGGCGGCTGTGTCGGGCTTTCCTTACTTCGCGTTTTAAAGGTTCTTGACTTCCCCGCCCGCGGGATCCCGTCTTGCCGCTTCGGGGATGCGAAGCCGGGAAAGCGCGTGGAGCGAGCGTGCGGTTTTCTACATGGCGACAGCGTGGGTTGTTTTTACTTTATCCTAGCCTCTAAATTCTATCTTATTGGACGGGGTCTATTCTAAGTGTACTGGGGTTACGTAATGACGGTGAAAGCTTATGCATGTTAGTGGGTTCGCTATAATGACTAGCGTCGATCGCCCGACGGTGTATTCTTTTTAACCCCCTTATATGTCTCAGGGGCCAACTTCGAGTGCGGCAGTATTACCTTGTTTTGATTATGCACTTTACCTCATTTACTCATTTACCTCATTTACCTATCTTACCTCATTTACATCATACTCTATTATTCTTATGGTGATACTGACATGATGGTGGTTACGGTTACTGGGCTAGAGGTTGCCACACGAGCACCGCGTTTGGCCACCGCAGAGGCGTGCGCTTTCCGAGGAAAAGAGGTCGTAGAACCCGTGTTTACAATCGGAGGGGGTGACGTAAGTGGTGAGGGCCACTTATTAGTTGTGGGGTTGAGGCCCTAGTTGCCGAGCGGAACGACCGCCGGTTTGCTGTGTCCGGCGCGGTCGCGGTGTTGCAGGTACGGTATGGGGCAGTCGTCTGGTAGTGGCCGACGCGAGGGACGAGCGGGTATTACAGGATGCAGATATACAGGTTACCTTTTTCCCCCCCTTCCAAAAGGGTGGTTGCTCCTGGTTGTTGTCGCCACGGTTTGTTTTATTATTTTCCCTTGCACGGCGTTTATTAAGTCACTGACTTCCCACTTCGTGACAGGGGCAGGCCAGGCGGGGAGAGGTAGGTGCGCGGTTGAGGACGGGGCGGACACAGCGGGACCGTTGTGGAGACCCTGAACTTTATACTTTCCTTTTCTTCTCGGTTTTTCATTTATTGTGGGCATGTGTGAGGTTCCCGATACCTTGTGGGGTCGACGTAGATGTCGGTATTTGATTTTCTGTTTATGCATACCTTTTCCTTTTTCCTACTGGCCATTTGAAAGCCGAAACAAAAACAAAGAAAAGATTGCGAAAACCGTTTTCAAAATCTAAGTGTCGGTGGGGCACCGTTTTCAAAACCCTGGGGTTTATGCTGATTTCGAAACTCGCAAAACTTAAGTGCCGGGTGGGCACTCTTTAAAAACCGTGGATTATCCTTTCAAGTTGAAGTGGCCATGCGCCTTAAAATATTGAGAATACTGGTTGTATGAAATTGAATGTTGTGATGAATGGTTATGTTTGCTTGGGAGATGTATTCAACCACACCGGTGCACGTACAGGGGAGACTCTGTCCGTTTGCCAGAGAGATCCTGTATGTGCGGCGGGTCTGGGCACGCACCGGGAAAGAAAGAGACCTTTCAAAAAAAAAAAAAAAAAAATGCCGTTTCCGCTAAAACAAAAACCCCCGGGGCGTGACAGATTAAGATGTATCAGAGATCACATTCAATCACAACAGCTCGTGCCGACATCCGTGGGAATGCCTCACATACCTACGAATAAATGATGAAAATGGGGTGGGGCATAGGATTTAGAACGTGAGCTGAACGGGCGGGGGGAGGAGTTTGAATCTTTCCTCGCATAAAAGGTTACTGGTTGTAGTTACTGTCTATTTTGATCTTGTGTGAGTGACAGATAGGGCCCGTACAAGGTCATCGGCGGGGGACGCGAGGCGGATGCGACAACGTCGACGGCGGCCGCGGAGAAACCAACTCCTGCGGCAACAATGCGGGAAATGGCGGGGCAATTGGCTACCCTCACCGATACGTACGCCAGAGACGCAGCAGCAGGCCGCACCTGTGCACGCGGCCGCCCCGGCCCCTCCGCCAGGGACCCGACAGCACCGGGGCCGCAGCACCGCGACAGCGCCACCACAGCGGCGACTACGGGGCCGGCGCAGGGACAACTAGCCGCGGTTATTATGGAGGAAACGTGTGCGTCACGCCTACCCCTATCCCGATGCCGCCGCCACGAGTGGAGGGGGGGTTGTGATGACCGAACGCGGATCGAGTGCGGGCCAACTTGAAGGACTTTAAGAGCACGACCCGCCACGTTCGAAGGGGACACGACAGATCCGTGGGTCGTGGAGAACTGGGTGGGGTCAATGGAGAAAACTCTTTGAAGAATACTTATGGAGGATCATGAGCGGGTTCCCTAGCCGTCCATTGCTTGGAAGGGAATGCGCCGCTTGTGGTGGAAGACGGATACGCCCACGATCCTGCTAAGGGTACCGCTCTTTCCGTCCTGGACAACTTTCAAGAAGGAGCTGTCGAGGCCTTCTTCACCAGCCAGCGTCAAGAAAAAGTTGGAGGATGACCTAAAACACATTCAACAAGGGGATCCGGAAGGTCATGGAATATCAACGGGAATCGCGTCCGAACTAGTAAATTGCGTCCCGTTCGTCGCACGGGACGAGGCTCACAAGCCACAAACTCTTCGTCGATGGACTGCGAAGCGACATCTTCGAGGTGTGGTGAACGCGGCTGCGCTGCATACCTTTCAGGGATGTGGTCGAGACAAGGCCACCACGGATGGAGCGGGGTTTCGCTGTGACCCGTGCCAGAAGGGAGAACGGCGCGTGCTAAGGGATCAGAAGCGACACCAGCAAGGCTGGGGGGAGGGTTCTTCCAGCGGGAGCCGACCCCCCCAAAAGATGGAGACCGCCGACACAGGGCCCCGCGGCGCCGCCAAACAGGAGGCCGAGGCCGTGGAATAGGCCTTGTATCATATGCGGGGGAGGGGACACCTGACGGGAGAGTAGACGTGACCCCAAAAAGCAGACGACCATTGTTCAGGTGCGGCAAACCGGGGGCACTTCCACCGCCAAATGCCCCTAGGCGGGGGATCGGCGCCATGGGTAGCACCTGCGCCCAGGCCACAGCACTCAGGGCGGGGGCAAAAGCTCCTATGGCGTCGGCTTCCAGACCCCCGCACCACGGCGTGAGGAGGAACGGCAACCACAACCAGGCGGTGAGGGTTTTCTCAATGACCCGCCAAGGGACTGATCCACCGGAGGACGCTCCTGCAGGGTACTACTTCCGTTTTGAATTCCCGCTGCTAGAACTCTTTTCGATAGCGAAGCAACGCACTCGTTCATTTCTCGTAATTCGTTTTCACGCTTAACCTCGAGGAGACACCCTCCAACCACAGCCTACAAACGGTACTCTAACAAACGGCGGGAGGACTCTGGAGGCGACCAGTTTTGTGGCCGCCTGCCCGATTATGTTGGGACGGTTGGCCTGCCCTTGGGACTGGCGGTGACCCTTTGAAGGAGTACGACGTGGTGTTGGGCATGGACTGGCTCACAAGGTACCAGGCTCTCATTGATTGCGACAAGCGACAATTGCGGCTACAAGAACCGGGCTTCCCCGACATGTGTACATAATGGGCAAGCAGCATCTCCTTCCGCGGGTTATTTCACGCGGCACGGGCCAGAAGACTGGTTGAGGGGGGGGTGCGTGGCCTATCTAGCATCGGGTGGACTTGGCTATTCGACCCTCGACGACACTTGAGATATCCCAGTGGTGAGGGACTATCCTGCGTATTCCCCGCGGAGTTGCGGGGATGCCTCCGAGAGAGGGAGGTGGAGTTCCCTATTGAGCTACTACCAGGCACGCATCCTATTACGAAGGCCCCTTACCGAATGGCCCTTCGCGGAGCTGAAGGAGCTTAAGGCACAACTGGAAGATCTTTGGACAAAGGGTTCATCCCGACCGAGTGTGTCACCCTGGGGCGCCACCGGTACTCTTTGTACGGAAGAAAGATGGAAGCCTGCGGCTCTGCATCGACTACAGAGGGATAAACAAGTCACGGTGAAGAATAATACCCCCTACCCAGAATCGACGACCTCTTCGATCAGTTACGGGGAGACGACGTCTTCTCCAAATTGACCTACAGTCGGGCTACCATCAACTCCGAGTTCGAAATGAAGATAGATCCCCAAGACCGCCTTCCGACTCGATACGGCCACTACGAGGTCACGTGATGCCCATTCGGACTTACGAACGCCCCCCGCTGTTTTCATGACATGATGAACCGGATCTTCAGACCCTTCTTGGATCGGTCGTGGTAGTCTTTATCGACGACATCCTGATTACTCCCTACCGACGAGGAGCACGAGGACCATCTACGGACGATCCTGCAAACCCTCAGAGAGCAAAGTTGTTCGCGAAACTCAGAAGTGTGAATTCTGGCTGCGGGAAGTCGGCTTCCTAGGGCATGTGATCTCGGCACAGGGGATCGCTGTGGACCCAAAAAGGTAGAAGCAGTGGTAGACTGGCAGCCGCCGACGTCGGTGACAGAAGTGCAAGTTTTCTAGGGCTGGCAGGATACTACCGGCGTTTCGTTGAGGGCTTCGCAAAGATCGCTGCCCCTTTAAACCGATTGACCAGAAAAGGCGAGAAAGTTCATATGGACGGCCAAGTGCCAGGAGAGTTTTGAGGAACTCAAGAAGAGATTAACTAAGGCACCAATACTAGTGCTGCCGACGCCCGGAGAGGATTATGAAGTGTACTGCGACGCGTCAAGGATCGGTCTTGGAGGTGTTCTGATGCAACAGGGGAAGGTGATCGCCTACGCGTCCAGGCAGCTAAAGGACTACGAAAGGAACTATCCGATACACGACCTGGAATTGGCCGCCGTGGTCTTCGTTTTGAAACTGTGGAGGCATTACCTCTTCGGAGTCCACTGCAACGTTTCTCAGATCATCAAAGTCTTAAGTACATCTTTACCCAAAAAGAGTTAAACTTGCGGCAGAGACGGTGGCTCGAGTTGCTGAAGGATTACGACGTGACGATCCAATATCACCCCGGGAAGGCAAATGTGGTGGCAGACGCACTGAGCAGAAAAGGGCATCGGGACGGGGCGTCGGAGAGCGCGCTGACGAAGCAGGACCACCTGGTCGCGGAGTTCGCGCGAATGCGGTTGGAGGTAGTGCCTGCAGGCACAGTTCTGCAACTCCTAGCCTTGGTGGTCAAGCCGACGCTTTACGAGAAGATCCAGGAGGGACAGCAGACCGATCTGCACCTACAGCGTATACGAGACAAGATTCCCCAGGGGCAAGAGATTGACTTTGCGGTGAAAGACGACGGCACCCTATGTTTCCGCGGGCGGGTCTGTGTGCCGGATTTACCAGAGTTGAAGAATGAAATCCTAGCTGAGGCACACCGAGCCCCCTTATGCGGCCCACCCGGGGGGCACGAAGATGTACAGGGATCTCAAACAGACGTTCTGGTGGCCTAAGTTAAAAGAAGACGTGACGCGATACGTAGCCCACTGCCTAGTATGCCAACAGATAAAGGCCGAACACCAGCGACCAGCAGGGAAGCTACAGCCCTTACCGGTACCAGAGTGGAAATGGGACCAGATCACCATGGATTTTGTTACTGGATTCCCACGTTCACAACAGGGCCACGACGCGATCTGGGTTGTAGTTGACCGGTTAACCAAGTCAGCACACTTCCTACCAATTCACACCACTTGGACCCCGCGAACGGCTGGCTCAAGTCTACATCAGCGAGATCGTGAGACTACATGGGGTACCGGCATCGATCACCTCGGACAGGGACACGCGCTTTGTCTCGAAGTTTTGGCAAAGCCTCCAGCAGGCCATGGGGACCAGACTACATTCAGCACCGCCTTCCACCCTCAGACGGACGGACATCAGAGCGCACGATACAAACCCTAGAAGACCTGCTCCGCGCCTGTGTGCTTGATTGGGGAATCGGATGGTCACGCTACCTACCTCTCGTGGAATTTGCCTACAACAACAGCTACCAGGCCAGCATTCGGATGGCGCCCTACGAAGCACTGTATGGAAGGCGCTGCCGATCCCCGATCTGCTGGGACGACTTGGGAGAGCGGAAACTTTTGGGACCCGACTTAGTGGAAGAAACGGAAGAGAAAGTGCGCCTTATCAGACAGCGCTTGCTGACCGCCCCAGAGTCGACAGAAGAGTTACGCAGACCAGAGGCGCCGGGAACTTGGAGTTTCAAGTGGGGGAACATGTGTTTTTGCGGGTCTCGCCATCCAGAGGAATCAGGCGTTTCGGGCTAAGGGGCAAGCTGAGGCCCACGGTTTGTGGGGCCCATTTGAGATTCTAGAGCGCATCGGCCCAGTAGCTTACCGCCTCGCCCTACCACCAAACCTCGACCGAGTCCACGATGTGTTCCACGTATCAATGCTTCGGAAATATCTCCCCGACCCATCACATGTCCTGGACACCTCTGCACTCGAACTTAAGGAGGACCTGAGCTTCGAAGAAACCCCAGTGAAGATCCTGGCAAGGGAAACAAAATCACTGCGGAATCGAGCCATCCCCTACGTGAAGGTGCTCTGGAGCAACCACGAGGAGCGAGAAGCAACATGGGAGCTGGAGTCTAAAATGAGGGAGAACTACCCGAACCTGTTCACCACCACCCGGGTCCTGAGTTTCGAGGACGAAACTCGTTTTTTTGAGGTGAGTGGTGTGATAACCGCGGATTTATTTTTACCTTTCGGGGCTTTCCGTCGATTTTTATTGAACCGTCTGGTTGACAATAGGGGTTCGAGGGTAATTTTTCCTTATTTTTTCTGGGCAGACGGTCGGGGGCTCGCGGGTATTTTTGGTTAATAAAGCTCGCGAAACGGAGACCGGCGGCGCGATCGGTTTTGGATTCCGACCCCCGGTTCTCCCAGAATAAATTCCGGAAGCTGGTACCGTAACCCAGGTGACTTACACAATTACCGGGGGCGGACCGAACTCTGGTCCGCAATCAGATCGAGTTTAGTCGACCAGTTTGAGGTATGGGTTTCGACCACCCCTTTCTGTTTTCCTTTCACCCGAGGGGTTAAAATTAATTTTGGGGTCCAAAATCCACTACGCCCAAAACGTCTAAAGTAGTCGGCCTTGGGAATTAGGTTTCCTAAACCTCGCCTCCCCCTCCTTGGCGTATATTATCCGAGCGTGGACGAGGAGCGGTCCCCAAAAAAAAAAAAACCCTCGTCCTTTCCATCGGCCGGCGTGGAAGAGAAGAGATCGATCGCCTCCCCGCAAAGATCCGACGAACGCGAAGAGAACGATCCCTCTCCTTCGCCCGGTACCGACCAAGACAAGGTGAGCCGTGTTTTCGTTTGCTTTTCCTGTCTTTTTCCTCGTCACGTGCGGGGGGTTTCTTGATCTTCGTCGGAGAGGGAAGGAGAGGGGCGTGCCGCCGCACGGGGGCGCCGTGCGGGGTAACCGCATGCAAGGCGCCGCGCGGGGCAGCCCGCGCATGCGGGGGCACCGCGCGGTGCAGCCCGCGCATGCGGGGGCGCCGTGCGGGGCACCCGCGTGCGGGGCGCCGCGCGGGGCAGCCCGCGCATGCGGGGGCACCGCGCGGCGCAGCCCGCGCATGCGGGGGCGCCGTGCGGGGCACCCGCGTGCGGGGCGCCGCGCGGGGCAACCCGCGCATGCGGGGGCACCGCGCGGTGCGGCCCGCGCATGCGGGGGTGCCGTGCGGGGCACGCGCATGCGGGGGCACCGCGCGGTGCGGCCCGCGCATGCGGGGGTGCCGTGCGGGGCACCCGCATGCGGGGGCGCCGCGCGGGGCAGCCCGCGCATGCGGGGGCACCGCGCGGTGCAGGCCGCGCATGCGGGGGTGCCGGGCGGGGCGCCCGCATGCGGGGTGGCCGCGGGGCAGCCCGCACATGCGAGGCGCCGCGCGGACAGCACGGCGGCGCGTGGGGGGTTGGGTCGCTGCCGTCGGGGGCCGGCCGGTGTTGGGGCTTTTCCTTACTTCGCGTTTAAAGGTTCTTGACCTCCCCGCCCGGGGATCCGTCTTGCAGCTTCGGGGAGCGCGCCGGGACGCGGGGAGCCGAGCGTGGTTCTTCTACTGGCGACAGGTGGGTTGTTTTTACTTTATTCCTAGCCTCTAAATTCTATCTTATTGGACGGGGTCTATTCTAAGTGTACTGGGGTTACGTAATGACGGGTGAAAGCTTATGCATGTTAGTGGGTTCGCTATAATGACTAGCGTCGATCGCCGACGGTGTTCTTCTTTTTCAACCCTTATATGTCAGCGGGCCACCTTCGAGTGCGCGCAGTATTACCTTGTTTTCGATTATGCACTTTACCTCATTTACCTCATTTACCTCATTTACCTCATTTACCTCATTTACCTCATTACTCTTATTATTCTTATGGTGATACTGACATGATGGTGGTTACGGTTACTGGGCTCGAGGTTGCCACACGCGCACCCGCGGTTTGGCCACCGCAGAGGGTGCGCTTTTCCGGAAAAGAGGTCGTAGAACCCGTGTTTACCCACGAGGTGACGTAGTGGGGGGCCCCTTATTAGTTGTGGGGTTGAGGCGCCTAGGTGCGAGCGGAGCGACCCGCCGGTTTAGTTGTCCGGCGCGGTCGCGGTGTTGCAGGTACGGTATGGGGCCGTCGGTAGTGGACCGACGCGGCCGGGTATTACAGGATGCAGATATACAGGTTACCTTTTTTCCCCCCCTTCCCAAAAGGGTGGTTGCTCCGGTTGTCGCCACGGTTTGTTTTTATTATTTTCCCTTGCACGGCGTTTATTAGTCACTGACTTCCCACTTCGTGACAGGGCCCAGGCGAGGGGAGAGGTAGGTGGCGGTGAGGACGGGGCGGACACAGCGGGACCGTTGGAGACCCTGAACTTTATACTTTCCTTTTCTTTTCGGTTTTTCATTTATATTGTGGGCATGTGTGAGGTTCCCGATACCCTTGTGGGGTCGACGTAGATGTCGGTATTTGATTTTCTGTTTATGCACTACCTTCTCCTTTATTTCCTACTGGCCATTTGAAAAGCGAAACAAAAACAAAGAAAAGATTGCGAAAACCGTTTTCAAAATCTAAGTGTCGTGTGGGCACCGTTTTCAAAACCCTGGGGTTTATGCTGATTTCGAAACTCGTTTTCAAAACTTAAGTGCCGGGTGGGCACTCTTTAAAAACCGTGGATTTATCCTTTCAAGTTGAAGTGGCCATGCGCTTAAATATTTAGAATACTGGTTGTATGAAATTGAATGTTGTGATTGAATGGTTATGTTTGCTTGGGAGATGTATTCAACCACACGCCGTGCACGTACAGGGGAGACTCTGTCCGTTTGCAGAGAGATCCTGTATGTGCGGCGGGTCTGGGCACGCACCGGGAAAGAAAGAGACCTTTCAAAAAAAAAAAAAAAATGCCGTTTCCGCTAAAACAAACCCCCGGGGCGTGACACCACAGGAACCTGTCACCGCAGCGGGTGTGAGAACTACTGCAAAGGTAGTTCCCAGTGGGTACCGTCTCAATATCCACGGTATGCCCACTAAGTCTACTGGAGGCACAACAGACAGGTATGCAGATAGATAGATAGATAAAAGCTGAAAGCAGGAAAGGAACTACAACTAGCATATACCACATCATGCTCAAGAAAACTCAACTCTGATCCTGCTATGCATACACCCTCACTACTAACATGCCTCAAGTATCATGCTCAAAGGAAAAACTCATCTAGGAACATGCTATGAAACTCACTCATACATATCACCCAATCCCAATGACTGTTCCTCTTTGGAACAGTCAATTAAGCCTGCGCTCATCTACTGCCGCGCATCCCGTAGGAACGGACTTACGTAGGCATCCACTGCCGCACATCCCGGAGGAACGGACTTACGTAGGGTGTCCCTCTGGGACCATCTCAGTAATCACATCGCAGCCTCGTCAGGCTCGGTATCATCATCGCACCCGGGGCGTAGCTCGAGGGGAGCGACCCCACCGAACTCAAGTATCTCAAGTATCTCAAGTATCTCATAACTGGCATAAAAACCCAGGCTCAGCAGGCTATAATCCACGATCAAACAGATCGGATCTCAATGCTCAACTAGCATAACTCAGTCGGAGAAAGGCTCCACGACTCGAACAGAAAAAGCCCAAACACTCTCACAGCTATGTCGGAGAACCCTCAACGACTCAAGGCTAAAAATACACGATCAAACAGATCGGAACTCAATGCTCAACAAGCATACTCAGTCGGAGAAAGACTCCACAACTTGAACAGGAAATGCCCAACACTCTCCCAGCTATGTCGGAGAACCCTCAACGACTCAATCTGATATTGCACGACCCGTGGCTGAGTCGGGAAACCTCCACGACTCGATCTGCCAGAGCCCCCAAAACTCTCACGGCTAAGTGGGAGAACCATCTCCACTACTAAATCAGAGCACAACCCATGATCTAGAGTAACCCAATCAGGGTATACATCCTCAATACCCCGCGAACTCAAGTATCTCAAAACTCTCTCATGACACTAGAAAGTCATCTCATAATGCTCTAAAAATCCACTCGGCCCTCTGGCACGAGAACACATGCATCCTGAACCTACTCAACCCCTCGGGAAGATCTCAATGTTTTAAAACTATTTTCAAAACCCAGTTTTCCTTAAAACAGTTCCGACGATTTTTAAAACGGTTCAGATGCCAATATAAAGCCAACTAAACATGCAGTCTAGTGTCAAATCACTTCTAGATCATGCTAAAAATATCTGGGGCTTGCAATTGTATTCCTACAATTTTCTAGGCAACTATCAGATTTACCAGCTATGCAAATAATTAAGCTAAACATGATCAACATGCATTCAAATAGCTTTAGAGGGCATTCCACACATCTTGAAGAAATTCCAACCCACCTCAAATGCTTTCCGAAGGCCGCGCCGAAAACGGTGAAGAAACGGACGAAAAACTGGTGAAACTGCACTGCGCCTCTCACGCGCGCGCGCGCCGCCGCGCGTCGGAAAAATCCATGGAGCTCCGATCAATCCTCTATCACACTCCCAAAGGTCCCAGCATGCCTCTGCTCAGCTCAAAAGGGTCCCTCACACGCGCGCATGGAGCAGACAAAACCTCGGATTTGCGCAGTAACCTCCCTGCTTGCACCCGAGAGCACAGGGAGAGAGGGAGAGAAAGGATGGAAATTAGCTCAAAATCCCAATCAATTCCATCAATAAAACCCAAGAGGAGAACAAACAAATCCAAATCCATAATCTCCAACAATTAAATTACCTCAATTGCTCCTCGCCAGCGCGCGTTGACCGGGTCAACTCCCACAATGCAAGAAGCTCACAGACCCTTCTCTTCTCCTTCTACTTCTTCCTCTTCTTTCTCTTCTCTGGCAGCAAGAAATGGAGGAGGATGAAGATGATGTAGGGTGGAAGAGAGAGAGGGGGACAAGGTGTATAAATTATGCCTGGGGTGGTTGGAACAGAAGAAAGACCCATACCTCAGTTCACTGTGCAATTCGGACTAAAACAGGGCACTTCCTGTGCTTGTGTACCGGTACCACCCACTTGGTACCGGTACACGGGCCCTGGTTCCGGAACCAAATGGCTGGTTCCGGAACCAAGCCACGCAAAAGCTCCAGAACAGCCCGAAAATCTCTGAAATCGCCCCGTCAACTCACTTTCTTGCCTCGGGACCTCCGCATCGCCCCGCAACCAACCGAACACCTCTGTAAACTCATAATACACATGTCCCAAGGGATCAACTCACATCAAACCCATCCATGAATCCGATGCTCGGCCCGCAAGCTCTCAAGCCGACGCCAACTCACTTTTCTAACAAAAAGCTTCTGCGTCGCTCCGGGACCACCCGAACCATCCTGTAAATGAAATCAGAACCTGCTGAAGGTATTTCCACAATACCAGGCTGCCACGTGGAGTCGGCACACTGCCCGAAGCTCCGGTACTCTACAGTGTGACAGGGTTACTTTACTCGTGTGGGTCGCTCCCCTCGAGTGCCACTCCGGAGTAGGCTTTAGACCGTGTTGGGTGCCGGTCAGACCGTGTTGGGTTCCGGTCATTTGGACAGTGGAGATACTGAGTTCATGAGATTGATGACAGAGCAGGCAGTACCAGTTTTTACTGGTGTCTAGATTGGGTTTATTTGGTCAGATACTGTTTCCTGATGCATTCATATAGTCATTTCTTTCGGTATTGCATTTAGAGGCATACTAGTGGTAGTTTCCCTTTATTCAGCAGTTCTGTTTACAGCTTTACCACTTACCCCTTTTCTTGCCTCTGGTAGACCTAGTGGGCGTGTCAGAGTTTGAGGTTTTACCCGCTAGGGGAGGCTACTGGTTTACTAGTAGTTCTCACCCCCATTCTGTTACGGATTTTGTTTTGGCGCATTTCGTGAAAGTGTTAAGTCTTGAAGATTGAAGATGAATGAAGTTTGGATCATATACCTCAATCTCAAGAAAGAAGAATTCAAAAGGATCAGGTAAGTTTAACTAAATATTTTTGGTGATCCGAATACTTCTTGTAGTGGAGAAACACTTGGAAGAATTTTTTATCGCATAAAAATCAAGAACTGGACATGGGACATATTCAGGATCTGGATCAGACAGTCCGATCCGGATCCCGAAGGGTGTTTGTTCATTGGCAAATCTGATCCGGATCATTGTCATTTCGATCCGGATCCCGAACATGGGAATTTGCTTAAATTCATGAACGATCCGGATCGTGCATTACAATCCGGATCCCGAACCCTGGTTCTCTGGAATTGCCTGACTCGTTACGACGATCCGGATCACAGGTAATCTGATCCGGATCGCCGTCGTGAAAATTTCCAGAAACGGACAGTTTTTGATCCTTATCTTCTTCCTAGGGTTTCTAACCTATAAATAGACCCTATGATTCTTTTTCTAGGGTTAATCCAGATAATCCACATAGAGCCATCATAATCAAATATCATCATATACGGCCCTAGATCCACATATAGAGAAGAAAGGAAATCATTAGATATTACTCTCTGTTTCTTCATCTATATTGATTAGTTTGATTCTAGGTTTTCATACTCACATCTTGAGTTGAATCAAACTAATGAATACTTAGATGGTATTTCCTATCTATCTTTGATCTAAGTATTCGCCGGATCATCACCACCCAAAAACAACGATTTACCCCAAAATCGGCGCGTGGACTCGCGTGGCCTTGTGGATTCAAGGTGCAACCGCTCTCGTGGATTCGGAGCGAGGTACGTTCGTGGATTCGAAGTGTGCTACTGGGTGAAGACCGTGGATTCGGTCAGACGTCGTGGACTCGACGTTGGACGTCGTGGATTCGGCGTTGGACGCAGATCGTGGATTCGAGACGCGTTGTGGAGCGAGCGGAGAAGATCAACTAGGAGCGCATGGAAAAGGTTGAGTCGTCCGTGAGTACGGTATATCACCTTGTACGTGTTTAATTCTAGTGGATTTCACCGTGTTATCGGTCCCGTGGTTTTTTTACTCCGGTTTGGAGTTTTTCCACGTAAAAATCTTGCGTATTCATTTATATTTCCGCATTGGGTTTTTATTGCGCAATGATTTTTTGAGTGTTTATTGTTTACACCTATTCACCCCCCTCTAGGTGTTTTTTCCCCTATTTAGATCCATTATTACATATAACCCAACACATTCTTCTTTCCTCTTTTTCTTCTCCCTTGTTTTGTAGTGTCTTCTGCGGGTGGTACTGGGCTTTCAGTGGCGGGTCGAGGAGAGAGGACGGCTGAGTAGATAGATCTCGAGGCAGGATGAGCGTGTTAGCTGGACTGTTGGTGTACCCAGGTTTTCTCAGACGGTTGTACTTTTACCTTTGGGACTGGCTTTTGCCAGCAGGTTGTTTTTATTTTGGTGAGCTGGGAGAGACAGATGTATCATTTATACAGATGTATTGTATTTTATTTTTCCAGCTTCAGTCTGAGATGTATTAGTTTTTAGTTCAGCTCTCCTTTTATTGCTCTTTTATTATATCTCTTATATCTGAGCAGGTAGTTGCCGCTTCGTGTACGCGGGAAATTCTGCATGCACGGCGGATCTGTAGACGGGCCTGGGTTCTGGTTTTCACCCGGGGCGTGACAGATTAGGTGGTATCAGAGCTTAGGGATAGGTCAGTTGGGACTTAGGAAACCCTAGGCTTTTCGGTGGACCCTAGGATGTTAGTGCGTGAGAGACGCGACATTTTGCGAAACTCGGTAAATTATTTATTTGACTCTTCCTGTGAGTGAAGAGGGATCGACATATCCTATTTTTGTGGGACAGTTATGTTGGCTGCAGACAACATAAAGTTACAAAAATGGAGGGATGTCTTTGACTTTCGCTAGATTGGGTCGAGTGTTTGGGGTGTGCTGATTTGCGGTTTTGTCGTGGTGAGCAGTGTCTGCCCGACGTTGGGCCCTGACCCGGGTGCACCTTGGTGCGGCAGTTGGGTCTGAGCTGGTTGTTTCGGGACGGATACCCATATTGGAGTCTGAGAGCTCCGGACCCGAAGGGTAGTAATGTTGAGGGGGCAGATCAGCGGTGGAGTGGCACAGTTGTCGGAGCAGCGCAGTGGCACAGTTGTCGGAGCAGCACAGTGGCACAGTTGTCGGAGCAGCGCAGTGACACAGTTGTCGGAGTAGTGAGTAGCCCCCTCCGTGCCGATGTCTAGTGCTGGGGCACCAAGGCAGGGTGGATAGTTGACAGCGGGTAAGCTGTGGGATTGTGTTGATCGAGTGAGCCAGTTTTGGCTGATGAACCACCCCGATTCGTGGAATTGAGTTGAAGCCTTTGGAGGCGGAATCGTGGTTGGCGGTGATAGAGGACAGATCAGTCGGAGGATGCATTCCCGATCTCCTTTTTCCAGGATTGTGGATTTCTGAGACGGTCAGAGCACATAGGTTACGGCGGTCGGTGGGTGGTAGGTTTGAGTTGCTCCGGGCTTTTGGATTCGTATCTTTTTGATACGGGAGTATACCCTTCTTGGTGGGTAGTGCTCTTGCTTCATTGCTTGGGTCAGGGGTAGGATGGTCACCACGTGCACGGGAGGCTTATTTTTTTTCCCGATCGCGCTTGGCACGTGGAGGAGAGTTGTTGGTCCTGCCCGGTGCAGCTTGAGTCCTGGATCTTGCCGGTAGACCTGATGGTATTGACTCAGCTGCGGGACGTTATTGTGGGACTCGTTGGGCTGGCTGGTTCAGTTTTTCTTTTCGCGGCGGTTGATTATGCCGCGAGGACAGTTTTCTTGGGGAGCCAGGCCCGGAGGTGTTGGTGTACCGGGGTTGCTTGAGGGTTATCTTCGCCTCTATAGTTTTGACTTCGTGAGTGAGGCGGATGTTTCGCAGTGGATGCGTAGCCTTTTTGGCTGCTATGGTTGAGGGACCTACGGCGGCGCCGGGACTCGGGGATACCCCATTTGGTTGCGACTTCCCGGGTGTTCTCCTATCGGAGTTGTCTAGCATGCCACCAGTTTGGGAGTTGAGGACCCAACTCCAGGATTTGATGTTTTGGGAATTCTGTCTGGCCAAGTGTGTCGCCTTTGGGGGCGCCGGAGTTTCTTTTGAGAGGTGGAAGGTTGGTGTGGATCCCCGGGAATTAGATGAAGTGACCATCTGGAACAAGTATCCTTTTGTCGAGCATGGAGGATTTGATTTACCAGCTGCAAGGGTACTGGGTCCTTCTGGAGATTGATTTGCAATCCGTTCTTCTCGACTGCATATGGCGGTGTGTCGATGCCGGAGAGTTGGGGAAATTGCTTCTACACCCCGATGGTTGTTGGATTAGAGATCAGAGTCCGCGTGATTTGTTGGGGGACTTTTATTGGATACCTCGGGAGTACAGAGGTACTCGGATCGAGCTTTTGTGCCGATGGACATGTTGTTGGATTATCAGGGGCCCTGGGAGGAGCGGATACTTGTACCGATGCAGACTACTAGGTAGCTCGAGCGGTTCGCCCAGCTGTACTTGGATGAGGTGGTGCAGATTCCTGGACTGCCCGCCTCTATTTTGTATCAGATAGAGACCCGATGATTGCTTCGCGTCTCTGGAGGAGTTATTAGACAGCCTTGGGAGCTTTAGTGGTGGATGGTTGGATATTTACCCCCCCTACTTGGTTGAGGTTCCGGGTTGAGGAATGACTTTAGTTTCGCGGACGAAACTTTCTTTTAGTGTGGGAGGAAGTGATGATCCGGATCTTCATTGGGGGTTATGGCTTGGTCAGTAGCTTCTGGAGGACCCTCTGGTGCCATGGGAGTGTTTGGGTGTGTATCGGACTCAAGAAATGGATTCAGTGTGTTGGTTGGACCCCGAGGGTATTCGGGTACCCCCGTCGAATTTTGGGAGGAGCTTTGGACAAAATGGAGGCCGTATTTGGATTCAGCACGGAAAAACGTTGAAAAATGACTATTTATTTGTATTTTTCTGAGTCTGGACGCCCAAAAACGGAGACCCGGAAGTTTCTGGTGCGAAATGGTGCATGGGGGAGCCGTAGACCGGCCCTGGCCATGTGGCAGGCTGTGATTGGGCCGGCGCATGACGCCTGGTCCACGGGAAGCAGGCGCTGGTGCATGGTAGTGTCACGCCCCGGGGGTTTATTTTAGCGGAAACGGATTACAAAAGGGTATGTATTTTTTTTTGAAAACCTTCTTCCCCGGCGCGTACCCAGATCCGCCGCATATGCAGGATCACTCTACAAACGGACAGAGTCTCCCCTGTATATGCACGGCGTCGCGGTTTGTACAATGTCCAGTAACGAGTAGACATTCAATCACAACAATCCCAAACGTATAACCATTCACAATATACTGAATTAACTCACGGCCGATTAGTTTGAAAGGATAAAACCCACGGTTGTTGGAACGGCGCCCACCCGGCACCCATATTTTGAAAACCGTTTTTTTTTGAAAGCAACATAAACTCAGGGTTTTTGAAAACAGTGCCCACACGACACTTGGGTTTTGAAATCATAGTTTTCGCAATCCGTTCTTTTATTTGCTATTTTATTTTCCAAAGCGGCCCACAGAAATATAAGAAAAATAGACAATCCAAATGTCACCGTACCAACGTCCACATCGACCCCACGAGGGTATCGAGAACCATCCACAGTCTACAAATATTAAATGGAATGCGAAAGTAAGGAGTAAAACACTGTTCCGGTCTCCTGAGACCCAACACCTCTAGCCGTGGCCTCACCGTCGCCTACCTCTCCCCCCTGTAGGACCCTGTCGCAAAGTGGGAAGTCAGCGACTAAACAAAAATGATAATAATAAAGCAGGTAAAGAAACATCCAACCGTAGTCTATCCGGAGCAAGCACCCCTCCCCCCGCAAGGGAAAAGTAGAATCAAACACCTGTAAACCTGCAATACCCGATCCCGTCGGACAACTAAACCGACGCAATCGCACCGCGCCCAAGTCGGACAACTAAACCGAATGGGTCGCACCGCTCCCACGTCGGACAACTAAACCGACGGGTCGCACTGCTCACACCTTGGCGCATACATGCCCCACAACTAAAGAGGCCCCACGCCGTCCTGTGGGTATACACGGGTCATGGACCACTTTTCCGGAAAAGCACACCCTTTGCGGTGGCCAAACCGCGGGTGCGCGTGTTGCAGCCGAGCATAGTAACCGTGAACCATATATATATATCAATGTATGAGAACCGTATGAAATAACATATACATATCCACTACATACACCTATCCATGCATGAGAGCCACATGAAACAATATATATATCTAATCATAAGAACCGTAAAGCCATAACGAATAATTGATGCCTCCCTACCATGTTTAACCCAAGTACACATAAGGTTGACCCCGTCCAACATGATAGAATTAGAAGTTAAGACTTAAGAATAAAAACCCACCTCTACGAGCAATGATCAAAGCGCTACGTCCCCGTGTCCCGGTGCACTCCCCGAAACGAACTTTGCGCCTCCGATTCGCCGATGAAGAGGGAGGAAGAGTAGAGTATCGTCCCGTTCTTGCGTGCCCGGTTCCGGAGGTGTGCGGTGTTCTTCCCGTTCCTCGATCGTTCCGCCGCGGTTCCTCGCGCCGATCGGATGGGAAGAGGAGGGTTTGGGAGGGGCGGTTCCTTGTCCGGCTTAGGTCGGGTTGTAAAGGAGGTGAGAGGAACGGTAGGGGGAAAAAATAAATCTGAACCTAACACATAAGTATTAAAAGGAAAAGCCGCCTCCGTACACGGGAACTTAACCCTAAGTCCCAAATGCAATTTAAACTCGGCGAATTGAGTTTGGGTGCGAACCTGGGTCCGGTCTGCCTCGAAGAACGTGTAAGTCCCCTGAACTGCTGCCAACTTCCGGAATTTATTCTGGGAGATTTCGGGGTCAGAATCCAGAACCGATTGCGCCGCCGTTCTCCGTTTCGCGAGCTTTGTTGTCTAAAAATACCCGCGAGCCCCGACAGTCTGCCCAGAGATGAAGAAAAATAATCCACCCCCGGACCCCTTAGTCGAAAAGTGGATTAGCAAGAATTTTAAAAGAAGGTCTAGAAAGGCAAATAAAGCCGCGGTTATTACACCACTCACCTCTAAAAAACGAGTTTCGTCCTCGAAACTCAAACCCGGGTGGTGGTGAAGAGGTCGGGGTAGCACTCCCTCATCTTAGATTCCAGCTCCCATGTTGCTTCTCGTTCTTCCTGGTTGCTCCAGAGCACCTTCACGTAGGGGATGACTCGGTTCCGCAGTGCTTTGCTTTCCCTTGCTAGGATACGCACGGGGGTTTCCTCGAAGCTTAGATCCTCCTTGAGCTCGAATGTGGAGACGTCCAACACGTGTGACGGGTCGGATAGGTATTTCCGGAGCATGGACACGTGGAAGACGTTGTGGACCCGGTCGAGGTTAGGGGGTAGGGCAAGGCGGTACGCCACTGGGCCTATGCGCTCCAAGATCTCAAAAGGCCCCACAAACCGTGGGCTCAACTTGCCCTTCAGCCCGAAACGCTTGATCCCTTTGGATGGCGAGACCCGCAAGAACACGTGTTCCCCCACTTGAAATTCCAAATCGCGGCGCCGTCGGTCTGCGTAGCTCTTCTGTCGGCTTTGGGCGGTCAGCAACCGCCGCCAGATGAGGCGCACCTTCTCCTCAGTCTCTTCCACCAAGTCGGGTCCCAGGAATTTCCGTTCCCCTAAGTCGTCCCAACAGATCGGGGATCGGCAGCGTCTCCCATACAAAGCCTCGTAGGGTGCCATCTGGATGCTGGCCTGGTAGCTATTGTTGTAGGCGAATTCCACGAGGGGTAGGTAGCGCGCCCAACCGACTCCCCAGTCAAGTACACAGGCGCGCAGCAGGTCCTCGAGGGTCTGAATCACTCGCTCCGACTGTCCGTCCGTCTGAGGGTGGAAAGCTGTGCTGAAGTGTAGCTTGGTCCCCAGGGCTTGCTGTAGACTTTGCCAAAACTTCGAGACGAAGCGGGTGTCTCTATCCGAGGTGATCGATGCCGGCACTCCGTGCAGTCTCACGATCTCGCTGAGGTAGACTTGAGCCAACTGCTCTCTGGTCCAGGTTGTGTGGATGGGTAGGAAATGAGCTGTCTTGGTTAGCCGGTCCACAATGACCCAGATCGAGTCGTGCCCCTGCTGTGTACGTGGGAACCCGGTGACGAAGTCCATAGTGATCTGGTCCCACTTCCACATCGGCACCGGTAAGGGCTGTAATTTCCCCGCAGGCCGCTGATGCTCTGCCTTTATCTGCTGGCATACCAGGCAGTGAGCTACGTGTCGTGTCACATCCCCCTTCAACTCGGGCCACCAGAAGGTCTGCTTGAGGTCCCTGTACATCTTCGTGCCCCCCCGGATGCGCCGCATAAGGGGCGCGGTGTGCCTCTGTCAGAATCTCCTCCTTTAACTCTGCGAAGGCCATTCGGTAGGGCGCCTTTGTGATTGGTTGGGTACCCGGTACGAGTTCGATAGGAAAAACCACCTCTCGTTCAGGGGGTACCCCGGGCAGTTCCGTCGGGAAGACATCGGGGAAGTCCCTCACCACCGCAATGTCTGACGGTGTCGCCTCGGGTCGTGTCACCAGGTCCACCGAGGCCAGGTAGGCCACGCACCCGCCTTCCACCAATCTTCTAGCCCTCGCCGATGAGATGATCGCTGGGAAGGAAATGCTCTTACACGCCAGGTACATATTCTCAGGAAAGCTCGGCTCTTGCAATTGTACCATCCGCTTCTCACAATCGATGAGCACTTGGTACAATGAGAGCCAATCCATGCCCAGCACTACGTCATACTCCTTCAGGGGGATTACCACCAAATCCCCCGGACAAGCCAGTCGCCCTAGATTGATCGGGCAGGCGGCCACGTAGCTGACCGCCTCCAACACCCCCCCCCGCCGTTTGGACCGTCAAACGATTTTGGAGGGGCACCACCCCAAGACCATGCACAAAAACGAAATCACTAGAAATGAAAGAGTGTGTTGCTCCGGTATCAAATAGAGTTCTAGCGCGGGTACTTGAAATAGAAGTAATACCTGCGAGAGCGCCCCCCGGCGGATCCGTCTCTTGGCGGGTCATCGAGAAAACCCGCCCGCCAGGTTGTGGTTGCCTATCCTCCTCTCGTCGTGGTACAGGGGGTCTAGAAGTCGACCCCATTGGAGCTTTCCCCCGTCCTGACGTTTGTGGCGTGGGCGTGGAAGCTGCAGAGGACGCAGATCCCCAGGCCAAGGGGCAGTTGCGGCGGAAGTGCCCCGATTTGCCGCATCGGAAACAGTGGTCACCCCTCTGGGGGCAATCTCCCGCTCGGTGTCCCCCCCCACAAATAACGCAAGGCCTGTCTCCCGCCCTCGGCCCTCCTACCGGTGCGCTCCGGGATCCCGACTGAGGCCTCCACCGCTTTGGGGGTCGGTTTCCACCGGAAGAGTCTCCCCCGGAGTAATGTTGCGATCGCTTCTTTTCCTCATGGTGCGCCGAGCCCCCCCTCCTGGCGCGGGTAACGGCGAACCCACGCTCTACCACCGTGGCCCTGTCGACCACCTTCTGGAAGGTGTGCAAGTCGGCAGCTTGCACCACTTCGAAAATGTCACTCCGTAATCCATCCACGAAGAGCTGCGCCTTATGGGACTCGTCCCTTATCACGAAAGGGACGCAGTTGGCCAGTCGTACAAATTCGCGCTGATAGGCCATCACCGTTTTACTCCGCTGCTGGATATGGTTCAGGTCATCCTCCAATTTCTTTTTAACGCTGCTTGTGAAAAAGGCTCCAAACAGCTCCTGTTTGAATGCTGTCCATGACGGGAGCACGGCGGTGCCCTTTGTGGGATCAGGGCGGACCGTCTTCCACCATAAGCGGGCGTTCCCCTCCAGGAAGTGAACTGCCAGGGGAACTCGCTCGTCGTCCTCCATGAGTAAGTCCTCAAATAACTTTTCCATTGATCCCACCCACTTCTCGACGACCCAAGGATCAGTCGTCTCCCCGTCGTACGTGGGTGGGTCGTACTTCTTAAAGTCGGCCAGGTTGGCCCGCACGCGGTCCCGCTCAGTCAGCGGAACTGACCCCTCCCCCGTGGCGGCGGCAGCCACAGGAGGGGAAGGGGCGACCACGGTCTCCCCCGAGGCACCCCTGTTGGTGCTTCCCGGCGCCGGTCCCGCAGTTGCCGTCGCGGTTACCGCCGCTGGTATCGTCGTCTGGGGTGGGGGTACCTCGGCTTCGGCAGTCGCTGTAGGGGTCACTCCCGCGCTGGCCCCCGTCGCCGGCGCGCCTAGCCCCTGTGGAGGGGCGGCGGCGACTGTCACCGTCGCGGCCGGTTGCTGCTGCGTCAACTGACGCACGTGAGCCGTGAGAGTCGCCAGCTGCCCCGCCATGTCCCTCAGCTGTTGTTGCAGGCGCTGGTTCTCTGCGGCCGCCGACGTTGTCGCGTCCGCCCCTGAATCCTCGGCCGATGATCTAGTACGGGCCATGTCTCTACACAAAAACAACAGTCAGCTCTAGACTCTGCTAACTTGCAACGAACCCCCCCCTCGATCACTCGCGTCCTACTCTACTATAATCTATCCATTCCATTCCTTCGTAGTTAAGTGAGGTATTCCTGTGGACGTCGGCACCAATTGTTGTGATTGAAAGTTAAGTCTCTGATACCATCTTAATCTGTCACGCCCCGGGGGTTTATTTTAGCGGAAACGGATTACAAAAGGGTATGTATTTTTTTTTGAAAACCTTCTTCCCCGGCGCGTACCCAGATCCGCCGCATATGCAGGATCACTCTACAAACGGACAGAGTCTCCCCTGTATATGCACGGCGTCGCGGTTTGTACAATGTCCAGTAACGAGTAGACATTCAATCACAACAATCCCAAACGTATAACCATTCACAATATACTGAATTAACTCACGGCCGATTAGTTTGAAAGGATAAAACCCACGGTTGTTGGAACGGCGCCCACCCGGCACCCATATTTTGAAAACCGTTTTTTTTTGAAAGCAACATAAACTCAGGGTTTTTGAAAACAGTGCCCACACGACACTTGGGTTTTGAAATCATAGTTTTCGCAATCCGTTCTTTTATTTGCTATTTTATTTTCCAAAGCGGCCCACAGAAATATAAGAAAAATAGACAATCCAAATGTCACCGTACCAACGTCCACATCGACCCCACGAGGGTATCGAGAACCATCCACAGTCTACAAATATTAAATGGAATGCGAAAGTAAGGAGTAAAACACTGTTCCGGTCTCCTGAGACCCAACACCTCTAGCCGTGGCCTCACCGTCGCCTACCTCTCCCCCCTGTAGGACCCTGTCGCAAAGTGGGAAGTCAGCGACTAAACAAAAATGATAATAATAAAGCAGGTAAAGAAACATCCAACCGTAGTCTATCCGGAGCAAGCACCCCTCCCCCCGCAAGGGAAAAGTAGAATCAAACACCTGTAAACCTGCAATACCCGATCCCGTCGGACAACTAAACCGACGCAATCGCACCGCGCCCAAGTCGGACAACTAAACCGAATGGGTCGCACCGCTCCCACGTCGGACAACTAAACCGACGGGTCGCACCGCTCACACCTTGGCGCATACATGCCCCACAACTAAAGAGGCCCCACGCCGTCCTGTGGGTATACACGGGTCATGGACCACTTTTCCGGAAAAGCACACCCTTTGCGGTGGCCAAACCGCGGGTGCGCGTGTTGCAGCCGAGCATAGTAACCGTGAACCATATATATATATCAATGTATGAGAACCGTATGAAATAACATATACATATCCACTACATACACCTATCCATGCATGAGAGCCACATGAAACAATATATATATCTAATCATAAGAACCGTAAAGCCATAACGAATAATTGATGCCTCCCTACCATGTTTAACCCAAGTACACATAAGGTTGACCCCGTCCAACATGATAGAATTAGAAGTTAAGACTTAAGAATAAAAACCCACCTCTACGAGCAATGATCAAAGCGCTACGTCCCCGTGTCCCGGTGCACTCCCCGAAACGAACTTTGCGCCTCCGATTCGCCGATGAAGAGGGAGGAAGAGTAGAGTATCGTCCCGTTCTTGCGTGCCCGGTTCCGGAGGTGTGCGGTGTTCTTCCCGTTCCTCGATCGTTCCGCCGCGGTTCCTCGCGCCGATCGGATGGGAAGAGGAGGGTTTGGGAGGGGCGGTTCCTTGTCCGGCTTAGGTCGGGTTGTAAAGGAGGTGAGAGGAACTGTAGGGGGAAAAAATAAATCTGAACCTAACACATAAGTATTAAAAGGAAAAGCCGCCTCCGTACACGGGAACTTAACCCTAAGTCCCAAAATGCAATTTAAACTCGGCGAATTGAGTTTGGGTGCGAACCTGGGTCCGGTCTGCCTCGAAGAACGTGTAAGTCCCCTGAACTGCTGCCAACTTCCGGAATTTATTCTGGGAGATTTCGGGGTCAGAATCCAGAACCGATTGCGCCGCCGTTCTCCGTTTCGCGAGCTTTGTTGTCTAAAAATACCCGCGAGCCCCGACAGTCTGCCCAGAGATGAAGAAAAATAATCCACCCCCGGACCCCTTAGTCGAAAAGTGGATTAGCAAGAATTTTAAAAGAAGGTCTAGAAAGGCAAATAAAGCCGCGGTTATTACAGGTAGACCGGCGGGCCACGTGGCATGCGGCGGTTGGCTCGGTGCAGTGCGCGCGGCGCACGGTCGTGCGCGCGGGCAGCTCGGGCAGGCTGGGTAGGCAGGGGCGGAGGCGCGGTGCACGGTGGACCGGGGCGCGCCACGTGGCGGCCCCGGATTGGAGGGCGTTGGTGCGCGCAGTGCACCCACGCGCGCGCGGCTGCGCCCACGCGCGCGCGGCTGCGGCCGTACGCGCACGCGGGCGCAGACGCGTGGGCGGCACGCTGACCGGGCCGGCGGGCGTGTAGGGCAAGGCGGCGCCGCCCCACGTGTCGCCACGCCAGTGGCTGGCGCCACCTGCCGCGCTGACCCTGAGGGGGGACGCGTGGCGCTTCCCCACTGGGCTCGTACGGCTGCCGCCTGTTTGGCGGACACGTGGCGGGCCCTGGGGCGGGTCGGACGGCGGTGTGTGGGTCAGCTGGATCCTGTGCGCGAGCTGGGCTGGGCTGGGCCGCACTGTGCGCGCCCGATTCGGGCGGGCCGGGCCGCACTGTGTGCGCCCGAAACCGGGGACAAATCCGGAATTTTCGGATTTGTCCCCTCAGCCTATTTAAAGGGGCCGGAGCTTCAGTTTTTGAGACTTTTCTCCCTCTTCCAGGCCTCCTCACCCCGAGCTCTCTTCTACACTTTTCTTCTACTTCAAGTGCTGCATCTACTGGAGGAGATCTAGGATTTTTGGTGGCACGCATCCCGAGGTTTTGGATTTTACGGCGCGGGCGCGACGTTTCATCTCCGGTGATCTTCTTCGTCACAGTGCGGTGTGAGGACTCCCCTGGCCCACGCCGACCTCCGATTTCGACCATTCTTGCGCAGGAATACTCCCGAGAGGTAGGGCTTCATCTTTCGTGTTGATCGCGCACCCTCTTTTCGAGTTTTTGGCATGGTTCCCGAGGTGCCTTTGTGACCTCTTTTTCTATGTGGATTTTGGGACAGCACTGGAGTATTTTGGCAATATCTTCGCGCACAGGCGTCAGATTGAGTCGCGCCAAGAGGCGTTTTTCATCTACACATCGCAAGGAACACCCTCAAATTTTATGGAAATTTTCTGAATATTTTTCGAAGGTGAGGAATCCCTGTTCACAGAAATGAATGCTACAGATTTTGAGGTTGATTTATTTCGGGGTGGTTCCCTTGTCGGATTTATTTCTCAGCGTAGGAAACTCGGATTTGAACGTGCAGGTACTCGTTTCGACCGGTTCGTCGCGAGGATCGTGACAGTATTTTTCTCGGAATTTTTCGGGCAGATTTTACAGGTGAAAAAGGCAGAACATCGGACTATTGTATTTTGGGACAGATTTTATAGAAACGTGATATATTAATTGTTGTTGTTCTTTTGGGGATTGTTGTGCAGCGTTGTGGGGGCTGATTTTTGGACAGCAAGTATTTGTGCATTTTTGGGATTAATTGTGCGCTGTTTGGATTACCGTGCAGTATGCCGTGATTATCTGGTGCTAGAGGACAGCGGGCAGCGAGAGGTTTCTTTTGGTGTTGTGCGCGCTTTTCGAGGTGGGTGGTTGTTGCATACCTCTACTTTTGACTTGCTCACTAAGTTTATTAGAAAAGCGCTCTATTGGACATATTGATTGATTACCATGCATGATTAAATGAGATAAACGTGAGCCTATCATTGAGACTAATATTGTGGACTTAGCATGTTGGAAATATTATTGGGATAATATTGTTGTGGAAACATAATTGCGGGGATATTCTAATAGTGATAATTAACATGCCATGTTAGCACATAGATTTTACGAAAGTGGGTTAAATGGATTAATTATTGGGATATGATGACATATCTATGTGCGGGTGCCACTTTGGTGATTTATTATGGATCAGGGATTATATACATGTGTAGTTGGCCGATGATTTTAGCATGAGGGTTATATCTTTGTGAATTTACTATTTGATACACATGTGGAACTGTTATTTGTTATTCCCTCTTTCATTTTGCATGAGGACTTTTGCATGCTTGTTTGGACATCTAGATTGGCCACTATTTTAGTGCTACACTATCATATTGGGATTTGACTTAGGAGAAACCATGATTGTTTCCTTTCTCCTTATTTAGACTTTCGAGTCATGTTGCTCGGGTTCGAGCAGGGGTTTGGGATAGTGTAGCCGGGACCTTAGGGTCGGAGACAGGATGTACTTGATGTTGGATTTGTGGGTTATTGCGGCAACCGCGGACAGTAGGCGGTTGACCGGATATTGATTACTTTACCAGATTTTGGTCTTGTGGGGTGTTGCGGCGACCGCGGACATGGGGCGGTTGACCGGATATTCACTTATGCATCAGATTAGGTATCAGATTTCTCTAGTGGATGGAGTTTCCCACTTATTGAGATTATTGCATCAGATCAGGGTTTCATTAGTGGACGGAGTTTCCCACTTTGATCTTAGTCTTGATCCAGTCCTGCTATATTGAGATGTGTGTGACAGGGTTACTTTACTCGTGTGGGTCGCTCCCCTCGTGTGCCACTCCGGAGTAGGCTTTAGACCGTGTTGGGTGCCGGTCAGACCGTGTTAGGTTCCGGTCATTTGGACAGTGGAGATACTGAGTTCATGAGATTGATGACAGAGCAGGCAGTACCAGTTTTTACTGGTGTCTAGATTGGGTTTATTTGGTCAGATACTGTTTCCTGATGCATTCATATAGTCATTTCTTTCGGTATTGCATTTAGAGGCATACTAGTGGTAGTTTCCCTTTATTCAGCAGTTCTGTTTACAGCTTTACCACTTACCCCTTTTCTTGCCTCTGGTAGACCTAGTGGGCGTGTCAGAGTTTGAGGTTTTACCCACTAGGGGAAGCTACTGGTTTACTAGTAGTTCTCACCCCCATTCTTCTTTCCTCTTTTTCTTCTCCCTTGTTTTGCAGTGTCTTCTGCGGGTGCTACTGGGCTTTCAGTGGCGGGTCGAGGAGAGAGGACGGCTGAGTAGATAGATCTCGAGGCAGGATGAGCGTGTTAGCTGGACTGTTGGTGTACCCAGGTTTCCTCAGACGGTTGTACTTTTACCTTTGGGACTGGCTTTTGCCAGCAGGTTGTTTTTATTTTGGTGAGCTGGGAGAGACAGATGTATCATTTATACAGATGTATTGTATTTTATTTCCAGCTTCAGTCTGAGATGTATTAGTTTTTAGTTCAGCTCTGCTTTTATTGCTCTTTTATTATATCTCTTATATCTGAGCAGGTAGTTGGCGTTTCGTGTACGCGGGAAATTCTGCGTGCACGGTGGATCTGTAGACGGGCCCGGGTTCTGGTTTTCACCCGGGGCGTGACACCGCCAAAGGGGGAGATTGTTAAGGATTTTGTTTTGGCGCATTTCGTGAAAGTATCGAGTCTTGAAGATTGAAGGTTAAGAAGTTTGGATTATATATCTCAATCTCAAGAAAGAAGAATTCAAAAGGATCAGGTATGTTTAACTAATTATTTTTGGTGATCCGAATACTTCTTATAGTGTAGAGACACTTGGATGAATTTTTAATTGCATAAAAATCAAAAACTGGACATGGGACATGTTCTGGATCCGGATCAGACATTTCAATCCGGATCCCGAAGGGTGTTAGTTCATACGCAAATCCAATCCGGATCCAAGCCAATTCTGATCCGGATCCCGAACATTGGTTTTTGCTGAAATATATGAACGATCCGGATCAGGCATTTCAATCCGGATCCCGAACCTTTGTTTTCTGGGAATTGTCTGTTTCGTTACGACAATCCGGATCGCCGTAAATCCGATCCGGATCATCGTCCTGTAAAATTCTAGAAAAAGTTAGTTTTTGATTCTTATCCTCTTCCAACGGTTTCTAACCTATAAATAGACCCTATGATTCATTTTCTAGGGTAATCCAAATATGGTCAAAAATAGAAAAAATCACATATAGAGAAGAAAGGAAATCAATAGATTTAATCCTATGTTTCTTCATCTATATTGATTGATTTGATTCTAGGGTTTCATACTCAGATGTTGAGTAGAATCAAATCAATGAATACTTAGATGGTATTTCCGATCTATTTCTAATCTAAGTATTCGGCGGATCATCACCACCCAAAAAACAACGATTTCCCAAATCGGTGTGTGGACTCGCGTGGCCTTGTGGATTCAAGGTGCAACCGCTTTCGTGGATTCAGAGCGAAGTACGTTCGTGGATTCGAGACGTGCTACTGGGTGAAGACCATGGATTCGGTCAGACGTCGTGGATTCGGCGTTGGACGCAGATTGTGGATTCGAGAAGCGTTGCGGAGCGAGCGGAGAAGATCAACTAGGAGCGTATGGAAAAAGGTCGAGTCGTCTGTGAGTACGGTATATCACCTTTGTACGTGTTATAATTCTAGTGGATTTCACCGTGTTATCGGTCCCGTGGTTTTTTACTCCGGTTTGGAGTTTTCCATGTAAAAATCGTGCGTGTTATTTTTTATTTCCGCATTGGGTTTTATTGCGCAACGATTTTTGAGTGTTTAAACGTTTACACCTATTCACCCCCCTCTAGGTGTTTTTTCCCCTATTTAGATCCATATTATACATAACCCAACAACCGCCGCCACCGTGAAGCCCTAGGGCACTGCCACCGCCGTCGCCGCCGCCGCAAAGCCCTAGGGCACCGCCGCAGCCGCACCGCGCGCGGCGCCGCGTGGGGTAGGCGCCCGCGCGGCTGCACCGCACATGGTGCGCGCGTGCTGCGCAGGGCTGGAGCCCGCGCGGCCGCGCAGCATGCGGCGCGCGAGTTAGAGCCGCGTGGCCGCAGCGTGCGGCGCGCTGGCACCCGCGCGGCCGCGGCACGCGCCGCGCGGGGATGGCGCCCGCGCGGCCGCGGCGTGCGCCGCGCGGGGCTAGGGCCCGCGCGGCCGTAGCTTGCACCGCGCGGGGCTGTCGTTCGCGTGGCCGCGGCACTCGCCGCGCGGGACTGGGTCCCGCGCGGCCGCAGCTTGCGCCTTGCGGGGCTGGGGCCCGCGCGGCCGCAGCTTGCGCCGCGCGGGGTTGGCGCCCGCTCGTCCGCGGCATGCGCCGCGCGGGGCTGGGGCCCGCGCGGCCGCGGCATGCATCGCGCGGGGCTGACGCCCGCGCGGGGCCGGTGCCCGCGCGGTCGGACGGCATGCAACGACGCGGGGGTGGCCGCGTCACCTGTCGCGCGTCGTCGCCACCGCCGTGTCGAGTCGTAGTTGGTGTTTTTGGGTTTTTGGACTCGGTTTAATTACAGATTATGTTTCTGATCTGACCGCGGTTCTTTTGGGGACTATTTTTATGTCCGAGTGCCGATTGAGAGCGTGGTTCGGTCTCAGGTGTTCCGGTCAACACATTCGAGGTGGGTACCTTTTTGGTGTTTTCGGTGTAATGTCGTTCCCGTGTATTTCATATGATTAAAGTTGATGTTTTGGTAAACTGTCTAACCCCATTGCATGTAAATCCCGTTTTGCATTCTAACTGAGGCGGCTGAGGTCGCGGTACTGTTTTATGTTCTAACTGAGGCGGCTGCGGTCGCAGTTTCGTTTTATATGCTCGTATTGCTTACACGCACACCGGCGGTCTGGCCACCGCACAGGGTGTATTTTTCCGGAAAGATGGTAAGGATTACCCGTGTACCCCACGACTAGGGATGATGGGGACCCCTCACGGTGAGGCAAACTGCTACTTGGGCAGTGGAGGGGTTGGAGGCACCAAGAATTGAGCACTGTATTTGGGGTTGGGGCCCAACTTGCTTTTAATTCTGGGGTAGGGGCCCAGCGTGATTTGTCACAGGGATTTAGCGGTACATGAGGGGGAAGTAAATGCTCTGGTGTATCGGTTTGTCTTTTCAGTTTATTGCATTTACTTATTTACATCTACTTTATCAGTCACTGACTACCTACACTGTGACAGGTCCAAGCAGGGGTGGGAACCGGGACGACGGTGAGGCATCGGTTAGAGGACCCTAGCCATTGAGGCATTTAAACTTGACAGTTTTATGGTTATCTCTTTTAATATTTGGTTGGTATAACTGTGAATTACTTTTGGATGGTTTATTGTGGATGTTGGATTGAGGTCTTAGTGTAGGAATATCTGCTTAGATCTATGAATGTTGAGATTTATGAATGCGGCTCGTTTTCAAATACAAACCTGGTTTCAAAAGCGTTTTCAAACCAAGTGTCGTGTGGGCACTGATTTCTACACCCGTGGATTTATCCTTTCAAACAATGTTGCCGCTTAAAAGAGATTGCGAAAACGTTTTACAAAATTAGGTGTCATGCGGACACCGCCTTTCAAACCCATGGTGATTATGATTGTATGGTTAAGTGTAATCTCTCCTTATTATCGTTCAATGATTGCATGGTTAGAGTGTTTGTCGTGCTCGGAACGCCGTACATATACAAAGGAGGCTCCACCCGTTTTGGGAGTGAATTTGTATATGTGGCAGGTCTGATGCGCACCGGAGGCGAGGTTCTTGTAAAGAAAATAATATGTATACGTTTTCCTCTCTTTTAGAACCTCCGGGGCGTGACATCTACCCTGTCGGAGCAAGGTTAGTTTTCGTTTGTTTCATTAGTTTTTGTTCGTTTCATTAGTTTTCGTTCGTTTGGTTCGTTTTGTTCGTTTCGTTCGTTTTCCATCGGAGCGGAGAGGTGGTTGGAGGAGTTGTTAACGGTTGGCTTGGCCGTCATCGTTGCCCTAGCCACGCCGCCGCCGCCGCGCTTGCTGTATTACCGCGCCGCCGCCCTGTGCTCTTCCAGGCGCGCCGCCTGCGCACTGCCAGGGGTAGCCCGAGCCGCGCCCTGCTAGGCCGCTGCCCGCACGTGCTGCAAGGCGCTGCCGAGCCGCGCCCTGCTAGGCCGCCGCCCGCATTGCCGCTTGGTCCACGCCCGCGCTGTTGCCATCGGTCGAGCCCTTCCAGGCGGCTGCCGCGCTGTGCCGCCCGCATGTGCGCGTCGCGCCCTGCTAGGCCGCCGCCACTCGGCGCTGCCCAGCGGGCGCTGCTATAGAGTACCGGGGCTTCGTGTAGTGCACCAACATCGCAAGATGGCGTGGTGAGGTGAAATCTCCCGCAGCAGGTTCAGAATATGATTACGCTAGAGTTCGGGTTGATTCGGATCTACGCGGGAGCCTCCGGATCGAAAAGTGAGTTGACGACGTCGAAATTGGAAGGCTCAGTTTGATTCAGCATTTTGGGACAATGTGTACCGGTACCCGAGGTTTGGTACCGGAACGGATTAAGTGGATAACCGACAGTGGAGTCTCGGTTGGGGAAATCAGTAGGAATTTTTCTAAGTCCCTGGGTACCGGTACTGGGTAGTGCGTACCGGTACATTTGGCTTGAGTACCGGAATGCGGGGGAGGGTACCGGAACGCTGCATTGGACTGGGTGGATTTGGCCCTCGGTTTGGGAAAATTATGCTTGGGTACCGGTACTGAGCACCCGAGTACCGGTTCTCAGCCTCCAGATCTTGGGGGCAGTGAGGTTAAAAAAGTAATTTCACTTCCCACCCACCCCCTGCACGACATCAACTCCCCTTTGCTTTATATATAGACCCTTCTCCTCTTCTTTTCCTGTGGGATCCAAGGAAAGAAAGAGAGAAAGAACGAGAGGGAGAGAGAAGGGAGAGAAGTTGGACGGGGAGCTTCGACTGGGTGATTGCGCGATGCCGAAAGCGGGAGTGCGAGTGTGCATGTTGTGAGCACTAGGTGGATTTTCTTCGTGCCGAAGCTTAGTGTGTCAATCGAGAGCATGTTGGAGGGCTTGTCCTGTTGAGGAAAGCTCGGATTGGAGCCTGCGCGCGCGAGAAGCAACAGTAAAGGTGAGTACTTTGTTGTTCCGAGATTTCGGATTTTTCGTGGATTTTGGAGTTTTGGACTGAGGTTTGGATTTTGATCTTGGAATTGGAATCTTCCACTTTTTCTTCTTCCCTGTGTTGAGCGGAGCAGCGGAGAGGGCTGCGTGTGCTGGGGAGCCGGTTGTGGCCCAGTGCACTGTGCGGAGCCGCGGAGGTGCGCAGGTGACTTGGCGGAGTGATTGTGGAGTTGGGTGTGGTTTGGTTAGAGCACAGAGGAGGCCTTGCTCGAGGCTGTGGAGCTTACTGTGAGCTCCTGGAGGTTTTACGGGACGCGTGGCAGAGGCACGCGTGACTGGGGTGCCTAAGTGCTGTTTCGGCGGATTTCCGACAGCGAGTGTCTCGGCGCTTCACCGATTTCAGCGTTGCCTATGGAAAGCGATCCAGGTGGGTTGGAAATTCTTCAAGATGTATGGAATGCCTTCTAATGCTATTGTATGCATGTATAGCATGTCTAGATTATCTGTTATTGTAGCTGGTAAATCTGATAGTTGCCTAGAAAATTACAGAAAGACAATCCTGAGCCCCAGATATTTTTAGCATGATCTAGAGATGATTTGACACTAGACTGCATATTTTCTTGACATTCGGGATGCATCTGGACATTCATAAAATTTTTGTAACTGGTTTTAAGTTAAACTCTGATTTTAAAGTGTTTTAAAAAATCGAGAGCATTATGGATGGTCCGGGTATGTAGTGTCTTTGACTTTTCTGGTGTTGACCTTGACTTTTTACAATCACATAAATTTTAAGAGTTTATTTTATTAGCGACTTTGGAATTTTGAATTGGTACTCGTGGGTATTTTTCCACGATAGAGCTCGTAAAATGGTGAACAATGGTGCGATCGGATTTGAAATCCAACTTACGGATCTCCCGGAATGAAATTTTGAAGCTTGCGGTAACCGTAGCGCGCGTTGAGATCCGTGCTGGGCGTTGCGCATGCTTTTCGAGGAAGCTTGAGTCAGATCCCTTGACCTAGGGTTTTGTGGGAGTAAATATATAGCAAACCTCCTTTCGAGAGCGCGACCGGGGAAGGGATTTTTGAAATTCGAATTTCGAAAATTCAAAAAAAAAAAGAAAAGCGAGAGAAAAAGGGGGAGAGGTCCGTTCTCGAAAATTCAAGTAGGGAGCGAGAGTAAAAGAAATGGGGGGAATCATCTCTCGTGGAGGATCACGTTGGTGACGAGAGGGACGATCCACCTTCTTCTTCCTCGCAAGATCACGGTAAGCGATCGGGGGAAACCCCTCTTGTTGTTTTTTCTTTTTGTAATTTTGAGGGATCGAAGGTTTTGGGCGTTGGTGGTTCGGATGTCACGTGCGATGCGAGTTTGGTGGTAACGGGAAGCCGCCGCCGCCATTGTTAAACGGGAGGCCGCCGCCGCCGTTAGCATGTTCACAAGGTCGTCGCCGCAGCCGCCGTGGTCGTGCGGTTGCAACCGGAGCCGAAAAAGACACGATTAGGGTTTACTGTTCATCCGGCCCGAGCTCAGCCCACGCGGTCCACCGGACCGGCGTGCACCCGGCGCACGCCTCCGCAGCCCGAAGGCGCGGACCCGGCGCACGGTTGCGTGCGCCAGCCCAGCCCAGGCCGCGCGGTGCACGCACTAGGCGTGCACCCGGTGCTCGCCACCGCAGCCGCGGGGGTGGACCCGGTGCGCGCTTTTTGCCCGTGCACGGCCCGGCCCAAGCCGCAGCGGTCTACCGCTGCGGCGTGCGCCCGGTCTGCGACACGCCGCCACTGTAGCCGTGAGCCCGGTCCACGACTCTGGCTATTCCCCAGCCGTCCACCGTGCCGTGCTCCCGGTCTGCGTCGCCACCGCCTTTTGTCGTGGACCCGGTCCACGCCTGGACCCGTGCACCAGCCCCTAGCCTGAGAGTCCGGAAGCTCCGTTTTTGGCCCGTTTCGCCCCGTTTTTTAGTGTTTTTGACCACGACGATGTTTTTAACAACGATTCTTAATGTAGCTTTTTCGTGCACAAGGTGGGGGTGTTTTACTTGGAGCTTCCGCACATCTTCTTCTTCGTGTTTGAGGTGGGTACCCATTTTCTGTCATCTTGGAGGATTGAGGCCAGTTTTATTATGTAAGAGTAAGGTAGATACTAATCTGAAATATTGACTAACCCCTTCTATGCACGAGTTTTCTCTGTTACTATTATCTATGCGACTGCGCGTCGCGGTGCTCTATATTGCACATTGATTAAGCTCGTGGCTGTTTACACGCACACCAGCGGTTTGGCCACCGCAATGGTGTATTTTTCCGGAAAGATGGCACGTTGGCCCGTGTACCCCACAAGGTGAGGCGAGTTGGGGACCTCTCAAGGTGAGGCGACTGCAACTTGGGCAGTAGAGGGGTTAAAAGCACCAAGGCGCGAGCGGAGTAGATCTGGGGTAGGTGCCCGGAGCGAGACGGATCTGGGGTAGGTGCCCGGGGTGAGACGGATCTGGTGTAGGTGCCCGGGGCGAGACGGATCTGCGGTAGGTGCCTAGCTTGACCATACAAGGGGAGTGGCGCTAATTGCGCAATGAGAAACAAGGGGGAATGCTCTGGTCTTTCGGTTTGCATTACTTTCAGTCATCATTTTTTATAAATTCATACGGTTTTATTGTTCCTTACTCTTTGTGTCACTGACGCCCCGCTCTGTGATAGGTTCGGTCAGGGGCGGGATCTGGGACGTCGGCGAGGCAGCGAATTAAAGATTTTAGTTATCTTCTCCGTTAGCACCATTTAAGTTATTGTACTTTTATGCTTTGTTTCCTTTGTTAGCAAGTGTTATGGTGTAATATTTATTTGTTGATGTTGGAGTTCTGTGATGGACGATTTCTTTATGTTTCTCTTAGATGGGCCGCTTTTAAAATAAAGAAAGGCTTTTGCGAAAATGAATTTTCAAAGGAATGGGTGTCGAGTGGGCACCGTTTTATAAATTCGTGGATTTATCCTTTCAAAACATTGGAGGCCCCCTTTTATAATGTCTAGTATTAGAGATGGTTGCCTTTTTCCCCATTCGACTGTTTGACTAGTGTGGTTAAAGTGCTTAGTTGTATTGGTGACGCCGTACATATACAAAGGAAACTCCGTCCGATGGGGGAGGGGTGAATTTGTATGTGTGGCGGGTCTGGCACGTGCCGGGGGCTGGTGTCATTTTCAAAAGACAAAAAAAAAAATTTATACACGTATTTCCGCTCATTCAAACCGCCCAGGGCGTGACAGATTATATGGTATCAGAGAGAAACGACTTTAACCATGGTAGTCGGTGTCCAACATCCATAGTGTATAATACCTCTAGCGGCTAACCGATGAGACAAGGAGGGAATAGGTGCGCGGAACGCGAGTGTCTCGGGGAAGGGAAAATAGAGTCTCGGGTTGATAATAGGTCAAAGTACTAGGCCAGTAAGACTAGGGTTGACTTGGTTTCTTTGTATATAGAAACAATGGCCCGGACTAGATCATCAACTGAAGACGCTGGAGCAGAGGGAACAATGCCGAAGGCTGTGGAGAACCAAGTACTTCGGCAACAACTGAGAGAACTGGCTCAACAGCTGGCGGTCCTCGCCGAACATATACGACAACTAAGACAACAACCAACCGCGTCGGTGGTGATTGCTCAAGCCCCTCCACCCGGACCGACTGTGCCTATGACGGGACCGTCGGTTGGGAATGGCGAGACCACGGCCGCCCCGCCTCAGGCTGCGACAACCGAGGTACCGTTGGGTCAGCCAACGATGCCCCCCGCAGTTCCGACACCAGCAGTTTTGGAGCCTATGCCGGGAGCCACTGCAAGAGACCCTTTGGGTGAGACTGTGAGAACACCCACCCCTGTAGCGTCCGTCGTTGCCGTGAGGGGAGCTTCTATCCAGCAGACAGAGAGGGACAGGGCGAGGGCGAATTTGGCGGAGTTTCGCAAGTGTGACCCACTGGTGTTCGAGGGAGAGACGACTGATCCTTTGGTCGTGGAGAAGTGGGTAGATACCATGGAAAAACTCTTCGAAGATTTGATGATGGAGGAGCACGACCGGGTCCCCTTGGCAGTCCACTTTCTGGAGGGGAACACCCGTTTATGGTGGAAAACGGTGCGCCCGGACCCTTTGACGGGCACCGTCTTTCCATCATGGACTACGTTCCGGGAAGAACTTTTCGGGGCGTTTTTCTCCAACAGTGTCAAACAGCAGATGGAGAATGATCTGAAGCACATCAAGCAAAGGGACCGGACGGTTATGGAGTACCAGCGGGAATTTGTAAGATTGGCCAAGTGCGTTCCTTACGTCATAAGGGACGAATCCCACAAGGCCCAATTATTTGTGGACGGATTGCGGAGCGACATCTTCCAAGTTGTGCAAGCGGCGGATTTATACACTTTTCAGAAGGTGGTTGACAGAGCCACAATAGTGGAGCGAGGTTTTGTGGTTACACGTGCTCGACGGGAGGGCTCTGAGCATGACAGAGACAAGAAGCGACCTCAGACTTACTCTAGAAGGGGCTATTCTAGCGAAAGCCGACCCCCTAAGCATTCGAGATCGCAACAAGGAACCAGGAGCGCGTCGACAAGGGGACAAAAGCCGGGGGCAAGCCTTGCATCATTTGCGGTGGAGCGCACCAAGTGACTGAATGTTACCAGAGACAAGATCACTATTTTCGTTGCGGCAAGCCGGGGCACTTCCGTTTTAACTGCCCCTTGAACCCGAGAACTATATCCTCAACAGCTTCTGCACCCTCGCCGCAGCAACAGGGAAGGGGAGGAGCTCCTTCAGGATCGGTTGCTCGTCCTCCAACATCCTCGCAGGAGGGGGAGGCGCAGCCGCAAACAGGAGGGAGAGCCTACGCAATGACCACCAGGGGACGCACTGCTTGGAGGGAGTAATAGCAGGTAATACTCTTTTCGTAGTTATCCTTTCGAGATGGGATTTCGTTTAAACACCGGAGCACCCCACCCTTTCATCTCGAGTTGTGTTTTCGCTCCTACCCTTAGTTATTAGACGTGACCCCCTTCGCAGTAGTAGATTCGTTCTTATCCTAGGTTGTTGCTTGGGAGGGCACCGCTGTTGACTGGCAGGAGGAGTTATCCTATGCTATGGCAATGAACGAACCCACCTGAGGTTTCGGTCGCAAGCGCTGTGGGGGTAGCTTCTTGTCTAAGTTGTACCCTGTTAGGTTTTTGGCATCTAGGTGACAGCAATAGTCGGCCGATTCTTGCCATTTAGGCAAGGTATTGGTGGGAGTGAGGACTTCCTCCCTAGGGTTAGAAGAAGATCACCGGGTTAGATTTATCTTTTTCGGCTAGGTCCTCGAGTACTGCACAAGAGGGTCAGTTTGGGCTGCCCTATAGGTGGGTTGGCGCGTGATTCCATGAATGCATCGCGGAGCGGCCGAGGTAGGGTACCGATGCCGCCAGGGAGAGTTTTAGCTTACGCTTCGAGACAACTCTGTAGGTTTTATGGATCCCCAAGGATCTAAATAGGTACTATCAAACAACTAGAGGGGGGTGAATAGGTGTAATATACAAAAAAACCAATCTCAGTGCAAAATAAAAACCAATGCGGAAAATAAAAATAGCACACCGAGATTTACGTGGAAACTCCAATCCAGGAGAAAAACCACGGGACCAACATGCAATAACAATCCACTAAGAAAAGAAGAATAACAAGGTGATTACCTGTCACGCCCCGGGGTGGAAACTGCCACCCGGGCTCGCCAACAGATCCGCCATCTGTACGGAAACTGCCGTACAGACGAAGCGTCTAACCTGCAGAAAGAAAGCAACTACAGTAAACAGATATCAGAGCGCTGAAAGCAGACTACTAAAAACTGAAGTCCAAACACTGTACAACTGAAAATAATACAATATCCATCTCCCCAAATACTATCATAAACAAAGTCCTCTGATACCAAAAACTCAGAAGGGAGGTATCTCCAATGAATACATCAGTGTACAGACTCTCGATACAAGAATATCCTCACCACAACAGTCTCTCAAACTGTAAAATAAAGTACAACTCTATACCTCACAACAAAGGTCTCTCAACAGAGGAAAAAGAAGAAAACTAATCTACTGAAGCTCTCCTCTGAAGGGGTACCGCTACACTCCAATGACGGGTAGTGTCACGCCCCGGGGGTTCGAATCGCGCGGAAGAGGAGCCACCGATGCCCCTGATTCAGCCATATATTTTTTTTTGTAAAACATTACTCCCCGGCGCGTGCACAGACCCGCCGCATACACAAATTCGCTCTGCAAATGAGCAGAGGCCCCTTTGTATATGCACGGCGTCTCAACTACAAAGTGTCTCACAAGGCGTAGTACATACAATCTCTAACCACATCAGTTGGGGTCTCGTACACATACAACCAAACAATTCACGTGACATTCTAGCATTCACTTAGAGCATAGAGGCCGGTGTTTTGAAAGGATAAATAATCACAAGGTTTTGAAAGCGGCATCCACACGATGCCCTCGTTTGTGAAAACAGTTCGTAAACACATAAATCCCACAAGGTTTATAAAGCTTGGTGCCCACACGACACCCACGTTTTAAAAATAGTTTTCGCAAACGGTTTTCTTTGTTTTTCATCGTTCAAAACGGCCAAGTAAGAGAGAACGTAGTATTCATTCAATTATTCAAAAAGAAAGGAAAGAAAAGGGCAACATCCACTTCGACCCCACGGGGGTGTCGCAATCCACAACTAGCTACCATGAATAATAAAAGAAAAGGGAAAGAAGAGTCACTGTATCTGAAGTCACCCATAAATCAGATCAGCACCCTAACGTCCTCACCGGCGCCCTAGCACTCGCCCCTGGACGAACCTGTCACGAAGTGGGAAGTCAGTGACTAGAAATAGCATGATAAGCGTAGTAAACAAAGATAAGGCAAACCACAAACACCGGAGCAACTATCCCTCCCATGCACCTTCCACCTTAACCACACCCTGTATCATTACGACATCGGGCACCTTCCCCGATGCCCACCGCCGAGCACCTGCCTCACAAAGCAACATCGGGCACCTTCCCCGATGCCCACCGCCGAGCACCTGCCTCGGCCGCCGAGCACCTGCCTCGACGTCACCGCTCACACCCCCCACCCATGGGGGCCCCCATTCCTAACGCCACCTCCGCGTGGGGTACACGGGTCAACGTACCACTTTTCCGGAAAAGCACACCCTTGCGGTGGCCAAACCGCGGGTGTGCGTGTAGCAAATTTGAGCCCCAGATTGACATTGAGTATCATAACATAACATAACAGGGTTAGTGCATAAACAGAAGGAGACTGACAATTCCACCTTGCCCCAACATGCTATTTCTAACAGTTAAACCCCATTCCCGAAACCCCCGGGAACGTACCCACCTTGTGTGCGTCGTCCTGCGTTCGTCCAGTCCGCGTCTGTGCTCCAGTCGCCCACAGCGCCCCGCACTCCTGAAGGAACATAGGCAAATCGAGACTTAGAAGTCCGAAACTTACAACGACTCCCTACAGCATGCGGCGGAGTTCTTCGCACGGCACCGGCCCGTGCGATGAACACCCTGCCAGGGCGCAGCCCCGCGCGGCACCAGCCCGCGCGGCGCCCCTCCTGCGGCGGCCCCGCGCGGCCGAGCGCCGCGCGGGCGCGCGGCCCGCGGTGCGGGGCGACCCCGCGCGGCACCAGCCCGCGCGGCGCCCCTCCTGCGGGCGGCCCCGCGCGGCCGAGCGCCGCGTGGGCGCGCTGCCCGCGGTGCGGGGTGACCCCGCGCGGCACCAGCCCGCGCGGGCGCCCCTCCTGCGGGCGGCCCCGCGCGGCCGAGTGCCGCGCGGGCGCGCTGCCCGCGGTGCGGGGCGGCCCCCGCGCGGCACCAGCCCGCGCGGGCGCCCCTCCTGCGGGCGGCCCCGCGCAGCCGAGCGCCGCGCGGGCGCGCGGCCCGCGGTGCGGGGCGGCCCCGCGCGGCACCAGCCCGCGCGGGCGCCCCCCTCCTGCGGCGGCCCCGCGCGGCCGAGCGCCGCGCGGGCGCGCGGCCCGCGGTGCGGGGCGGCCCCGCGCGGCACCAGCCCGCGCGGGCGCCCCCTCCTGCGGGCGGCCCCCGCGCGGCCGAGCGCCGCGCGGGTGCGCGGCCCGCGGTGCGGGGCGGCCCCGCGCGGCACCAGCCCGCGCGGGCGCCCCCTCCTGCGGGCGGCCCCGCGCGGCCGAGCGCCGCGCGGGCGGGCGGCCCCGCGCGGCCGAGCGCCGCGCGGGCGCGCGGCCCGCGGTGCGCGACGGCGCCGGGCCTCCTCCCTCCTCGTGACCAACAAAAGAAAGAAAGAGGGAGATTCCCCCGAATGAACGCGTCCGACTCACCTTGATGTGCGAAAGAGGAGGAAGAGAGGGATCGTCCGCTTGCCTCCACCGGTCCACCCTTGCGGTGTGCTTGGTTTCTCTTTGCCGGCGGCTACGAGGGAGGAAGAAAAAGAAAAGAGGCGGCCACCAAAAGAAAAATAAGAGGAACCCTAATCCTCTTTCCCTCACGGCTACATATATATACTAAGAGAATTAGGGTTTACCTTAAAAGGTGTGCGGCTGCCAACACGGATCCCGAGGCGTCTAAGGGGGACCCCAACTTCGAGAATTAATTCTGGTCAGACTGGGAGTCGGAAAAATAAACCGATCGCGCCCACGCGCTCCGTTCCGCGAGCTCTACCGCCTAAAATTATTTGCGGGGCCCCGACGGTCTGTCCGGAAAAAATGCCAAAATGAGGCCCCCGGTCAGGCATTACAAGAAGAGGGTGACCAGAAGGGTTAAGGAAAAGCCGGGGTCTTACACCACTTACCGCTAAAAACAAGTTTCGTCCCCGAAACTTAATCTTCCCCAGCGGCGAACAGGTCCGGGTAGCACTCCCTCATCTTTGACTCGGGTTCCCAAGTTGCCTCACGCTCTTCTTGATTGCTCCAAAGCACCTTTACGTAGGGAATCGTCCGACTACGCAGCTTTTTGTCCTCCCGGGCTAGGATCCGCACTGGTACTTCCGCGAAACTTAGATCCTCCTTGAGTTCAATCGCGGAGGCGTCAAGCACTCGCGATGGGTCGGGAGGTATTTCCGAAGCATGGATACGTGGAACACATCATGAACGCGGTCAAGGTTCGGCGGTTAGGGCGAGGCGGTAGGCTACCGGGGCCGATGCGCTCCAGAATCTCAAACGGCCCTATGTACCGCGGGCTCAGCTTGCCCCTCAACCAAACCGCTTCACCCCCTTCGACGGCGACACCCGCAGTAACACGTGCTCTCCCACCTGGAATTCCAAGTCGCGACGTCTCTGGTCCGCGTAACTCTTTTGCCGGCTCTGGGCGGTCGCCAAACGTCGCCTGATGAGGCGCACCCTTTCCTCTGTCTCGGCCACTAGGTCCGGCCCCAAAAACTTTCTCTCCCCCAGATCGTCCCAGCAGATCGGGGATCTACAGCGTCTGCCGTACAACGCTTCGTACGGCGCCATCTTAATGCTCGCTTGTAGCTGTTGTTATAAGCGAACTCTGCAAGGGGTAGGTAGCGCGACCATCCGTCTCCCAAATCCAGCACGCACGCCCGAAGCATGTCCTCGAGTATCTGGATCACCCGCTCGGATTGCCCGTCCGTCTGGGGGTGAAAGGCTGAGCTGAAGTGTAACTTGGTCCCCAAGGCTCGTTGTAGACTCTTCCAAAAGTTCGAAACGAACCTCGTGTCCCTGTCCGAGGTGATCGTCGTTGGCACCCCGTGCAGCCTTACAATCTCGCTGAGGTAGACCTGTGCCAGCCGGTCACGTGTCCAGGTCGTGTGGATGGGTAGGAAGTGAGCTGACTTCGTTAGCCGATCCACGACAACCCAGATAGCGTCGTGTCCCTGTTGCGAACGGGGGAATCCGGTGACGAAGTCCATTGTGACTTGCTCCCACTTCCATTCGGGCACGGGTAGAGGTTGCAATTTCCCCGCCGGCCGCTGATGCTCGGCTTTCACCTGTTGGCAAATCAAACAGTGAGCCACGAACAGCGTCACATCTCCCTTCAATCTTGGCCACCAGAAGGTCTGTCGGATATCCCGGTACATCTTGGTGCCTCCAGGGTGCGCCACGTAGGGGGCGCAATGTGCTTCAGTAAGGATTTCTTTCTTTAGATCCGGCAGATCGGGCACGCAGATCCGCCCTCGGAACCGAAGGGTGCCGTCCGTTCCCACTGCAAAGTCTCCTTCTTGCTCCGGTGAAATCCTATCTCGTTCCAGCTGTAGCTGCGGATCCGCACCTTGGCCTTCCCGAATCCTCTCCAATAGGGTCGGCGCGACTGTTAGGGTCAACAGTCGCTCAACCGTCCCTGCTGGTACCACTTCCCAACCTCAATCGTGAAAATTCCGCGATCAAGTCGTTCTGCTGCGTGATCGCGCCCGCCGAAGTTCCTTCTGCTTGTCCCTTTCGGCTTAGAGCGTCGGCTACCACATTTGCTTTCCCCGGGTGGTACTGGATGGTTAAGTCGTAGTCCTTCAGTAGCTCCAACCACCTCCTCTGCCGTAGGTTAAGCTCCTTCTGGGTGAAAAGGTACTTAAGGCTTTGGTGGTCCGAGAACACGTTGCAATGTACACCGTAGAGGTAGTGCCTCCACAGTTTCAGAACGAAGACCACTGCGGCAAGCTCCAAGTCATGGATCGGGTAGTTCTGTTCGTAATCCTTGAGTTGTCTTGAAGCATAGGCAATGACTCTTCCTTGCTGCATTAGTACTCCTCCCAGTCCTATTCGCGATGCATCGCAGTAGACTTCGTAGTCTTCTCCAGGGGTTGGTAAGCAAGCACAGGCGCTCTTGTTAACCGTTTCTTAAGTTCTTCAAAGCTCTCTTGGCATTGGACCGTCCATATGAACTTTACTCCTTTCCGGGTTAGGCGGTTCAGAGGGGTCGCAATCTTCTAGAAACCCTCCACGAAACGTCTGTAGTATCCCGCAAGGCCCAAGAAGCTGCGCACCTCTGTCACTGTGGTCGGCTGGGCCAGTCGGTCACCGACTCCACCTTCTTGGGATCCACTGCGACTCCTGCTGCTGAAATGATATGCCCTAGAAACCCCACTTCGCGAAGCCAGAATTCGCATTTCTTAAGTTTTGCGAACAGCTCCTGCTCCCTAAGGGTCTGTAGAACAATTCGAAGGTGCTCCTCGTGCTTCTCATCGGTGGTGGAGTAAATCAGGATGTCGTCGATGAAGACCACAACGAACTGATCCAGGAAGGGTCTGAAAACTCGGTTCATCATGTCCATGAACACCGCTGGGGCATTGGTAAGCCCGAACGGCATTACTGTGAACTCGTAATGGCCATACCGAGTCCGGAATGCCGTCTTCGGAATATCCTCGTCTCGAACTCTGAGCTGGTGGTAGCCCGACTGCAGGTCGATTTTTGAAAAGACAGTTGCACCCCGCAGCTGGTCAAAGAGGTCATCAATCCTAGGTTAAGGGGTACTTGTTTTTCACTGTGACTTTGTTGATTTCCCGGTAGTCGATGCACAACCGCAAGCTCCCGTCTTTCTTTCGTACAAAGAGTACAGGTGCGCCCCAAGGGGACACACTCGGTCGGATAAACCCTTGTCCAGAAGGTCCTCTAGCTGCGCCTTAAGTTCCTTCAGCTCCGCGAAGGCCATCCTGTAGGGGGCCTTCGTGATTGGTCGAGTGCCGGGTGGAAGCTCAATGGGAAAGACAACTTCTCGCTCGGGGGGTATCCAGGTAGTTCGGTCCGGAAAAACATCTGGGAAGTCCCTCACCACAGGGATGTCGGGGAGTGCCGTGGAGGATCCGGCGGCCAGGGCCACCGACACCAGTAGGCCATACACCCGCCCTCTACCAGCTTCCTGGCTCGGGATGCAGGAATCATGGAAGAAAAGGAAACGCTCTTGCAAGCCAAGTACACGTTCTCCGGAAAATCGGGGTACATCATTCCGTACCTCGCGCTTCTCGCAGTCTATGACCGCAAGGTACCACGTGAGCCAATCCATTCCGAGCACTACATCATACTCTTTCAATGGAATGACTACCAGATCCCAGTGGCACGGAAGCCTTCCCATCCATATAGGGCAGGAAGGCACCATGTTGCGTGCCTCCAAGGATCCCCCCGCGGTGTGTACGGTCATCAAACTGGGTAAGGGTACTCAAACTCAAAATCATGGGTCAGTGCGAAGTCTCGGGACATAAACGAGAGGGTCGCTCCGGTGTCAAAAAGGGTTTCTAGCGCGATAAACAGAAGCAAGAGTGATACCTGCGACGACGTGCTCAGACGGGGTGCGTCTCCTGCTGACCCATCGAATAGACGCGGCTCCCGAAGGCGGTGGCTTTTCCCCTACAGATCTGGGGTGCTGGCGGTCTGGGGGCTGACGTCATTGGCGCTTTCCCCCGCCCTGCGTGCTGGGGTGAAGGCACGGAGGCTGCTGAAGATGTGGTGCCTTGGTTCAGGGGACAGTTGAAACGGAAGTGTCCCTGCTTTCCACATCGGAAACAATGGTCCTGTCTCTTGGAGCAATCCATCACTCGGTGCGCCCCGCCGCAGATCACGCATGAGCGGTCCTCCGGGCGTTGTCCCCTCTCCCGGCGCTCCCCTGGTCCTTTGCTGGGGCCTCCACCGCTTAGGGGGCCGATTCCCGCTGGAGGAGCCCCCTCCCCTGAAGCCGTCTGGGTCCGCTCCTGTCGTCTTGCTGGTGGGAGCCTTCCCTTCGGGCGCGCGTGACGGCAAAGCCTCGCTCCACGATGGTGGCTTCGGTCGACCACCATTCTGAAAGGTATGCAGATCCGCCGCGTCCACCACTTGGAAAAATGTCAGTCCTCAATCCATCCACAAACAGTTGTGCCTTATGGGATTCGTCCCGAATGACGAACGGGACACCGTTCGCCAGTCTCACGAACTCCCTCTGGTACTCCATTACTGTTTGGTTCCCTGCCTGATGTGGTTTAGGTCGTCCTCCAGTTGTTTCTTCACGCTGTTGGTAAAGAACGCCCCGAATAGCTGCTGTTTAAAGGTAGTCCATGACGGAAGGGTAGCGCCCGACGCAGAGTCCGGGGCGTACGGTCTTCCACCAAATGCGGGCGTTCCCCTCGAGCAAGTGGGCGGCCAGGGGGACCCCGCTCAATGGTCTTCCATCAATAGGTCCTCGAATAATTTCTCCATCGTATCCACCCATTTCTCCACAACCCAGGGGTCCGTCGTGTCCCCCTCGAAACGTTGGCGGATCGTATTTCTTGAAGTCGGCCAGGTTGGCGCGCACATGGTCTCGCTCGTTTGGTAGGTTCGCCCCCCTCCTTCGCGACGTTTGCGGTCGCGGCGGGAGTGGGTAACACTACCGTCACACTCGGAGCAATTCCGACGATTGGTGTCGCCGTCGGCCCTGCCGTGCCGTCGAAGGGGCCACCTCTGGGGTCGAGGCCCGGGTGGGGGCAGCCCTCCTTCGGTCTCCATCACCGGTGCAGCTGGCCCCGGGAGAGGGCCCGGGGCAACCTCTGCCGTCGCAGCGGCCTGCTGTTGCTGCGTCAGTTGGCGCAACGCGGTCGTTTCAGGGCTGCCAACTGTTCCGCCATCTCTTGTAGCTGCTGCCTTAGGAGCTGATTCTCCGCAGTCATCGCTTCCGCTGCGTCCGCCCCCCGTGTCCCTCGGCTGTGGATCTAGTCCTGGCCATGATCTGAACATTTGCCACGAACGCAGTTACTCCTAGTTTAATAGACGGCACGCCACTAGTGCTGGCACTAGAGGGAGAAAAGAAAAGAACACTAATTCCCTCCCCCCTTTTTCCCCCAACGAGCACTCGCGTTTTATTTATCCCGTGTTTCACTTTATTACTCAGTAGCCAGAGTATTGCGCCCGTGGATGTTAGCCCCGACTGTTGTGGTTTAAAGTTTACCGCTCTGATACCATCTTAATCTGTCACGCCCCGGGGGTTCGAATCGCGCGGAAGAGGAGCCACCGATGCCCCCTGATTCAGCCATATATTTTTTTTGTAAAACATTACTCCCCGGCGCGTGCACAGACCCGCCGCATACACAAATTCCGCTCTGCAAATGAGCAGAGGCCCCCTTTGTATATGCACGGCGTCTCAACTACAAAAGTGGCTCACAAGGCTTAGTACATACAATCTCTAACCACATCAGTTGGGTCTCGTACACATACAACCAAACAATTCACGTGACATTCTAGCATTCACTTAGAGCATAGAGGCCGGTGTTTTGAAAGGATGAATAATCACAAGGTTTTGAAAGCGGCATCCACACGGATGCCCTCGTTAGTGAAAACAGTTCGTAAACACTAAATCCCACAAGGTTTATAAAGATTGGTGCCCACACGACACCCACGTTTTAAAAATAGTTTTCGCAAACCGGGTTTTTTCTTGTTTTCAGCGTTCAAAAAGGCCAAGTAAGAGAGAACGTAGTATTCATTCAATTATTCAAAAAGAAAGGAAAGAAAAGGGCAACATCCACTTCGCCCCACGGGGGTGTCCGCAATCCACAACTAGCTACCATGATAATTAAAAGAAAAGGGAAAGAAGAGTCACTGTATCTGAAGTCACCCATAATCAGATCAGCACCCTAACGTCCTCACCGCGCCCTAGCACTCGCCCCTGGACGAACCTGTCCCGAAGTGGGGAAGTCAGTGACTAGAAAATAGCATGATAAGCGTAGTAAACAAAGATAAGGCAAACCACAAACACCGGAGCAACTATCCCTCCCATGCACCTTCCACCTTAACCACAACCCTGTATCATTACGACATCGGGCACCTTCCCCGATGCCCACCGCCGAGCACCTGCCTCACAAAGCAACATCGGGCACCTTCCCCGATGCCCACCGCCGAGCACCTGCCTCGGCCGCCGAGCACCTGCCTCGACGTCACCGCTCACCCACCCCCCACCCATGGGGGCCCCCATTCCTAACGCCACCTTCCGCGTGGGGTACACGGGTCAACGTACCACTTTTCCGGAAAAGCACACCCTTGCGGTGGCCAAACCGCGGGTGTGGCGTGTAGCAAATTTGAGCCCCAGATTGACATTGAGTATCAATCCATAACATAACAGGGGTTAGTGCATAAACAGAAGGAGACTGACAATTCCACCTTGCCCCAACATGCTATTTCTAACAGTTAAACCCCATTCCCGAAACCCCCGGAACGTACCCACCTTGTGTGCGTCGTCCTGCGTTCGTCCAGTCCGCGTCTGTGCTCCAGTCGCCCACAGCGTCCCGCACTCCTGAAGGAACATGGCAAATCGAGACTTAGAAGTCCGAAACTTACAACGACTCCCTACAGCGTGCGGCGGAGTTCTTCGCACGGCACCGCCCCGTGCGACGAACACCCCTGCCAGGGCCCACCCCGCGCGGCACCAGCCACGCGCAGCCCCGCCTCGGCGGCCCCACGCGAGGCGAGCGCCTGCGCGGGGCGCGCGGCCCGCGGTGCGTGGCGACCCCGCGCGTCACCACGCCCGCGCGGCGCCCCTCCTGCTGCGGCCCCCGCCTGGCCGAGCGCCGCGTGGGCCGCCTGCCCGCGGTGCGGG
>JAQNDB010001598.1:0-47326 GCA_029204045.2 Tillandsia leiboldiana
TTCTCAAAAACGCTGGGGAGCACGGCCGATCAATGATTAAAACACTTGAGAGCAACCTAGAGGGCTAGGTTGTTATAGTTCTTCTTTATAGCCTCTTTTAGGTCAATCGACGGTTCTCAAGAACATATCTTTGTCGAATTGTCTAATCTTTGCTTAGAGATTTTTCCCAGGGATCTCATTGATAATTAAGCAAAGGATCACCATCGAAGCCCAATTTTCTTACCGGTGAGTTTGCGTCGTGGATCGAGTGGCATCGTGGATTCGGTGTGCCTAAAGGCGTTTCTGTAAAAAGACCCAGCCACTAGCAATAATAACTCGTTGGGCCCAAAACCAAGCCCAAAATGCTTAAGCTCGGTTATTATTACTAGTGTCCAAGTCTCATATAAACTCAAACCACAAACATCCACATCCGATGGGGACTATTGGGGCGTCACAGACTCCCCCCGTTTAGGCCTGACGTCCTCGTCAGCCCAACACACCACACACAAGCCCAGATCACAGGCGATTGAGACTCGTCTCGCTAGCCCTGTCATCTAGACCCAGGCTCTAGCGAGACTAAAACACACTGCCGGCTAGGTTATTCGGCTTCTTATACCAAATGTAAGACCCAGCCCACTAGCAATAATAACTCGTTGGGCCCAAACTTTGCCCAAAATGTTAAGCTCGGTTATATTACTAGTGTCAAGTCAAATATAAACTCAACCCAAATCCATCCAATTCGATGTGGGACTCTTGGGGTCACAGTTTCGTGGATTCGAAACGTGTGCTCGTGGATTCGAGTGGCGTTCGTGGATTCGAACGTGTGCAGTGGACGTGCAATCGTGGAGCGCAAGGTCCGAAGAGTTGAAGGAGGGGTTAAATCCGTGGAGACGGTAATCACCTTGTTATTCTTCTTTTCTTAGTGGATTGTTATTGCGTGGACATCCAACCGGTCAGCGCAAGGTCCGAAGAAGCTGAAGGAGGGGTTGAGTCCGTGGAGTCGGTAATCACCTTGTTATTCTTCTATTCTTAGTGGATTGTTATTGCGTGTTGGTCCCGTGGTTTTTTCTCCTGGATTGGAGTTTCCACGTATATCTCGGTGTGCTGTTTTTATTTTCCGCATTGGTTTTTATTTTGCACTGAGATTTGGTTTTATAAGTATTACACCTATTCACCCCCCTCTAGTTGTTTGATAGTACCTATTTAGATCCTTGTGGATCCTATATAAAACCTACAATTGGTATCAGAGCGGGTTTTAGGTTTATCTATCATGTTGGGTGAAAGTGGTAATATTTATAGACCTCCTCTTTTTGATGGGACTAATTATGCTTATTGGAAGTGCGGATGAGAGCTTTTCTCATCGCAATTGATGAGCGGGTATGGCAATCCGTGGAATACGGTTGGGTGCATCCTGTTGAGGAAGTAGAAATTCTACTACCCCAAAACCTCGCTCTAGATGGTCCAAAGAGGAATTTGAAAGATCTTCTTACAATGGGAAAGGTATGAACGCTTTATTTAATTCTCTTTCCTCGACTGAGTTCACACGAATTTCCGCGTGTGAAACCGCGAAGGAAATTTGGGATATTCTCAAAATTACACATGAGGGTACTAATCTTGTAAAAATTCAAAAGCTCCAGATGCTTACAAGTCAATTTGACTCTATTCATATGGAAGAGCATGAATTGTTTACAGATTATTACACTAGACTTCAAGATGTAATCAATACTTGTGCTAATTTAGGAGAAAAGATCCCGGAGTCGAGAATTGTAAGAAAGATACTTCGGACTCTTCCGGAACGGTTTAGGGCAAAGGTTACCGCCATTGAAACCGTTAGTCATCCGGATGAGATGAGTGTAGAGAATTAGTAGGTGCTTTGCAAACTTATGAAATGACTTTTCCTACTAATCAAGTTTCTTCCAAGTCTTCTTCTAAGCTTACAGGTATTGCATTCAAATCAACAAAGGAAGAAGATAGCGAATCAAGTTCCGACGATGAAATCTCTTTTGCCGATTTGAAAAACAATTGGCGCGGATCACAAAGAAATTTCGTCGGAATTTTGGAAGAATCGAACCGATGGATCTTCATCCACGAAACCTTCTAAAGGATCATCGGGTTCTAAATCCTCTAACCTCAAAAGCTTTGCAAAACCTTCTAAAGAAAAAGAAAAAGATGATTTCGAAGGGGAAATCCAATGCTATAGATGCAAAGGCTACGGCCATTTTTCAACGGAATGTCCTTCTCCGAAATCATATAAAAAGAAGGCTTTGCAAGCGAAAACTTGGGACGATTCTACTTCTAATGAATCGACCTCAAGTAAAGAGGAAAAAGTCGTTGCCTTACATGCTTCTCAAATTCCCTCTTCTAATGTTGTTTATCATCTTTAATCACTGACTCTATTCCTTTGATTTTTGCATGAAACATCAACATCCACGGAGAGTCATCAAGTGAGGGGGAGTCGGACGAAGAAGAACTCGTTGAGGCATATCAACAACTTCTTGCGGAATCTAAGAAGATGGCCAAGCATATCAAGAAGTTGAGGAAGCAACGACTTGAGAATCAAGACGAGAATCATGCTTTAAAGATCAAACTTCATGATCTCGAGGAGGAACGAGAGCTTTTATTGGATAATAATAAAATCCTCCAGGAAAAGATAAATCAATCGGAAACGATCGTTAATTCCCATATTAACAAGATTGATTTTCTAGAAAAACAGTTTGAGGAGATTCATGTCACCAACCAAGTTTTGACCAAGCAAGTTCATGAACTCAAATTCGACATACAAGGCTTTCAACCGGTTCCAAGAAACTAGATTGTATGTCCGGATTAGGTCAAACAAGCAAGGTTGGTTTGGGATTCAAAAAGGACCAAACTGTGCATGCTTCAAGTTCCACAATGAAATTGAAAGGAAGAACTTGTCACTTATGTGGACTTGAAGGACATTTGGTGAAGAATTGCCCGAAAAAAAGAAAGAAGAGTCCTTCGACAACTTCATCTACGGAGCGAACTCAACGGAATCAAAAGACACATCAAGTCAATGGAGTTCACTCAAACCACCAAAGGTCCGAGCCACAACATCAATCATACAAGTGGATCACTGCGAGGCAAAGACCTAAGGTGGATCAACAGTCAAAGCTATCATCTCCCAACCACAATGAATCAAGACAACCCAAAATTCGACAATTTTGGATTCGGAAAGGTGATATCTTTCCTTGTCTTAAGTTCTAAATAGCTTATGACCGTATGTAATGCTTTGATTGGTTTTCCTTTCATATTTTTCTGAATCTCTGCATTATATGTTTTCAATGCTCTTCGTTTTTATGTTTTGTTTTTTAAACAAAAGGATTTTAACGAACAAGTGCATTGAATAAAAAGGGTTTCACTTTCAATCACTCCAATTTAATTTTATTTGAATTATCAACTTTACTCCATAATCATAATTCTTGAAGATATTTCATTATAGGAGTTTTTGATAATTATATTCATCAAATTTTAGAAATCATGTGTGATCTTTAGATGATTATTCTATCTCGGTTGTGTGAATTCATTGTGATAAACGTGAGACAACCCATAGACTAAAATTTGGGATTTAATTCTTTCACGTAAGAGATTGCATTGTTACAAGGGTAAATAAATGAATTGTAAAAGATGTGGAAAGAGTTACATCCGAAAGGAGTGTGAAAACTACCACCACATGTTGGAAAAAGTTGCCACATGTTTTGGATGCTTGAAAAATATTTTATGAAATTTTGTTTAGTTGAAGCATTCGGAGATTCATATTCAAAGTTCTTATATTCTGAACAATCTCCTGGTTGGTATAAGGTGGATAGTTGAAAGATGCTCAAAGAGCCACCCTTAGGTATTTTAGTGCTTATCTCAAATTTGAAAGGGTAAGAAAATCAAATTGATGTCATTTGGAAATCTCCGTTACATCTTGATAGACTTTGGATCTCAAGATTATTTTGATGACTTGTGTTTGACGTATATAATGTGAAAAACAGTTTATAATGTTTTATCTATGTTTGTTATATACCGGAACTGAGCTTTTATCTCTCTTTCACTATGGACTAATGATGTTAGTGATTTCCTTTTGTTTAGTATGTTCACTGTTTGACAATTTGTGACAAAAAGGGGAGAAGAGAAATAGGGGAGAAGAGAGAAATAGGGGAGAAGAGTATCACGATCATCGAGATAGGGGGAGACAGAGATGAGATCATCGAGACGGAGATGAGATCATCGAGAAAAAGAAAGGAGATGAGAAAAAGGAGCCGAAAAACAAAAAGAACCAAAAGGACGAATCAAATGTAGGATTTACATTTAATTTCTAACGACTGACTTTTGATTTGTTTGGAGTTTTATTTTTGCAGGATCTACATCACTTTAAGACTCCAAGTCCAAAGTCATAGAGTATGTTCTAGGATTGACTGGTTCAAATGTATTTTTGTTTATTGGATCTTTCACGCAAAGAAAGTCAATGTTTTGGTGATGACATTGAGTTTCGATTTTTTGGTTTAAGATGAGTGTCTTGAGCGTTTTATGTATTTTTGGGTTTTGTCACGAAATTGCCAAAGGGGGAGATTGTTACGGCCTTTTGTATTGGCATATTTCGTGAGTTGATTTGTTGTGTTGAGTCGGAGTCTTAAAGAGATCAAATTGTCAATCAGTAATCAAAGACTTAGAGAAGGTTCAACAAGAGCTCAAGTTGACACTCAGTGTCTTGAGTCTTGAAGATTGAAGTTGAAGAATTATGGATCAGTTACATCAATCTCAAGAAGAAAGTATTCAAAAGGATCAGGTATGGTTAACTAAATAATTTTGGTGATCCGAATACTTTCTTATAGTGTAGAAACACTTGGATGAATTTTTAATTGCATAAAAATCAAAAACTGGACATGGGACATGTTCAGGATCCGGATCAGACAGTCCAATCCGGATCCCGAAGGGTGCTTGTTCATTGGCAAATCCGATCCGGATCAAAGGTCATTTCGATTCGGATCCCGAACATGGGTTTTTGCTGGAATACATGAACGATCCGGATCGGGCATTTCAATCCGGATCCCGAACCCTGTTTTTACTGGAATAGCCTGACTCGTTACGACGATCTGGATCACAGTAAATCCGATCCGGACCGCCGTCCTGAAAATTTCCAGATAAGGTAAGTTTTTGATTCTTATCTCTTTCCAAAGGTTTCTGAACTATAAATAGACATTTAGGGTTTCTCAAAAACGTGGGGAGCACGGCCGATCAATTGAAAAACACTTGAGAGCAACCCTAGAGGCTAGGTTTTTATCGTTCTTCTTTATAGCCTCTTTTAGGTCAATTCGACGGTTCTTTTGTCACGCCCCGGGTGTAAACCAGAACCCGGGCTCGTTTACAGATCCGCCGTGTACACGGAATTTTCCGTGTACACGAAGCGCTGGTAACCTGCTCAAATAAAGATGATATAATAAAGAGCATAAACAGAGCTAAACCAGAACTAATACATCTCAGATAAAGCTGGAAAGTAAAAGTGCAGAAGTAAACTCTCAATAATACAAATATCTCTCCCAGCTCACTAATCAAATACAACCAGCTGGCCAAAGCCAGACCCAAAAGAAATGAAAAGTAGAGTATCTGAGAGTATCGGGGTACATCTAGTAACTGAACTGGTGCCTGGGTAGACCGCTATCTAGTCCCGATCTCTTATCTCGATCCGCTGAGGAGGGGCCCGCAACTGCCGCAGACGACTCTGCAAAACAAAGGGGAAGAGAAAAAGGAAACAGTGGGGAGTGAGAACTACTATAGAACAGTAGCCTCCTCCTAGTGGGTAAACCTCTACTCAGACATGCCCACTAGGACTATAAGAGGCGGAGAACAAAACAACGGTGGTAAGCTGTGAATAAGACTGCGGATGATGAATAGAGCTACCACTACATGCCTCTAAGGTGCCAGCTAAAAGTATAGCTAAATGGATGCATCAGAATGTAGATGCCTGCCTGTCTAAACCCAATCGATACACCAGTAAGCGCTGGTACTGCCTGCTCTGCCTGCCAAATCGGGTATGCCAGCATACGCATAACACCGATAGGGGATGAGAGTCGCGAAGACTCGAGATCTATAAACCGCACACTCCGGAGTGGCACTCGAGGGGAGCGACCCACACGAGTCAAGTGCCTCAGTAACAAGTGTCAAAGTCAGCAGGACTGGATCACGACACTGATCTAAGTGGAAAGCCCATCCACTAAAAGAAGCCCAAAACCTGTCCCCCAATCTGATGCAATAACCAATGTCCGGTCAACCGCCAAAAATCCGCGGTTGCCGAAATGCCCTGCCCTCACCGCCTGCCTGTCCCAAATCCCACAACTGTCTGACTACACTATCCCAGCCCCTGCTCGAACCCGAGCGCACTATCCCCTAAATCTAGACAAAATGAGAGAAAATAAAAGCATGGTTTCTCCTAAGTCAGTTCCAGCATAATAGTGTAGCAGAAAAATGGTGGCCTAGCTAGATGTCCATACAAGCATGCAAAGTCCTTTATTAAAACATGATTCCAGTATTTTGGTTCTCACAAAGTAGAGGTATGCTGTTCAAATAAACTTCCATTTTACTAAGTTACCCCAAATCAGTTTATGTGTAGGTATAAGAGGTTCCCACATGTATAAGCAACATAATCCATTTAGCAAGACCCTTCCCGTGATTTCCGGCGACATATTATTTACAAGAGTTAATCATTAATTAATACTTAGTCCTTTTAAAGATGCAAGTCCTAAAAATAAGCCCAATTCTCATTAGCATGCAATAATCGCTTTTACCGGTTCTTTTAGCAATATAACATGGTAGCAACTCAAATAGGCCTAGTGGGGATGTTACAAGTAGGAGTGTTAACAACGGTACCCACCTCGAGCGCTAATTCCGGTCCCCGGAAGCAAAGTCCACACCCGATCCGGAAATCCCCCACAACAATGCGCTACAACCCCAAAGAACACATGCAATTAATATTCCAAGTTTCAAACCAAAATCTGTCCCAAAATATCCGTTTAATAGTTTAGCCATTTTCCCTGCGGAAAGTACCCGAGAAATTCCCAGAAAAATACTATCGTGATCCTCGCGACGAACCGGTCGAAACGAGTACCTGCACGTTCACCCACGAGTTTTCTATGCTGAGAACCAATTCGACAAGAGAACCATCCCGAAGCAAGTCGATCGCAAAAACTGAATCTGAAAGTACTGTAAACAGAGGCTTCTCACCTTCGGGAAAAATTCAGGAAATTCCAAGAAAATTTGGGGAGATTTCTCGTGATGTGTAGATGCAAAACGCCTTTTGAATCGCCCCAATCCGAGGTCTGCGCGCGAAGATATCACCGAAACAACACAGCGCTGTCCAAATTCCCACCCCAGAAAGTGAGGTCACAAGATGATCCGAAAAAACCCATGAAAAGCTCGGAATGGGAAAAACCAGTAACACGGAAAAACGTAGCCCTACCTGTCGTGAAGACGATGGCGCAAGAATCGCTGAAAAATACTGCCGGGGTAGCTCGGGAGAGTCCGTGCACTGAAATGCGACGAAGGGAATCACAAGGGAACGAGCGTCGCGCCGCGCCGTATAATCCAAACCTCGGAGTGTGTGCCACCACAAATCTTGGAAATCCTCCAGAAGATGTAGAACTCGAAGGGGAACAACTTTGCTGAAGACACCTTGGTGAGAGGAGGCTCGGAAATGGTGGAAAAAGTGAGAAGAAAGGAGCTCGGGCTGTTTAAATAGGCCTCCCAAACAATTAGAAAAATACCATCCGGGTCCCAACTTCCGGGCGCCCGGAAGTTTTCGGGCGCGCACAGTGCGGCCCGGCCCAAGACTTTCGGGCGCGCACAGTGCAGCCCGGCCCATGGCGCGCCGTCGGACGGGATCCGCGGTCCGTCCGACCCGCCTCAGAGCCCGCCACGTGTCGCCCGAACAGGCGACAGCCAAAACCTCCACTCCTGCTGCGCCGCGTGGCCAACCCCAGGAGTCGACACGTGTCCCCGGTCAACAGTACTGTTGCGCCTGCGCGCCAGCCCGCGCCAGCTGCCCCTCCTGCCCGCACAGTTGACCAGCCAATAGGAAAGCGCCACGTGTCCCTGCCACTGACCGCTGCACCCGGTGCACGAGCCTCCGTAAGCCGAACCAATGGTAACCTGCCACGTGTCCACTCCGGCGCACCGTGAACCAATAACCAACCATCATGCTCCGTAGACCGCGAGCTGTGAGCCGGCCTATGAGGTGGTGCCACGTGTCCCCGCCTTGGTGCACGACGGCCGCGTGGAAAGCGCGCCTGCCCGCGCGCCCGCGCGCTGCCCGCGCCTTGTGCCGCCGCCGTTCCGCCTGCCCGAGGCCGCGCCGCCGCCCGCCGACGCTGCCCGCCGACACCGCCGCCGCCGGCGATCGCCGGAGTTACTGTTCCGGCGATGAACAGTACCCAAAGCTCAGAAAATTCCAGCAGATAGTCCATCTTGACCGTTTTCGCGCGCTGAATCCGAATTTGACGTCCGCTTTGCCAAATTCCCACTCAGAAAATTGCCAAATGCCCCTGGAAAGGTATTCTTGGTCCAAATTTCACGCCGAGCCCAATCTTAATATCCGTTTCGCGCGAAAACACTTCCAGAGACCCGACAGAGTCAACCGATCACCCATGTGATCCATTTGAGCCTGGAGTCCAACACTTGTGTCCAATTGTGTGCCCTAAACACCTCCAGCACACAGCGTAGGCCTCTGATGGCCACTCCAACGCACTGCAACAGCTCTGCGGAGATCCAGGTCATCACATCCTCCCCCACTAAACGGAAGTTTCGTCCTCGAAACTAGAGTCATACCTCAAGCCAGGGCCTCGAACAAGTCGGGGTAGGCATCCCTCAACGCTGACTCCAGCTCCCAAGTAGCCTCGCGCTCGCCCTGGTTGCTCCACAGAACCTTCACATAAGGAATGGCCCGGCTGCGCAGCTCTCTAACCTCACGGTCCAAAATCCGCAACGGTCGCTCGACATAACTCAAGTCCTCAGCAATCTCCAGTGGGGCGAAATCAATGATGTGCGACGGGTCATAAACATATCTCCTCAGGGTGGATACATGAAACACATCGTGAACCCCAGCCAATCTGGGAGGGAGTGCAAGCCGGTAGGCAACTGGTCCTATGCGCTCCAATACCTCAAAAGGTCCAATATAACGAGGGCTCAGTTTTCCACGAATCCCAAATCTCCGAATCCCCTTCGAAGGTGAGACCTTCAAAAAGACATGATCGCCCACCTGAAACTCTAAGTCCCGCCGTCGGGTATCAGCATAACTCCTCTGTCGGCTCTGAGCGGTCTCAAGATGTCGTCGAATCAGTCTGACCTTCTCCTCTGCCTCCAATAGTAGATCAGGACCCAAGGTCTTTTTCTCGCCCACATCACCCCAATATAGGGGTGACCGACACTTGCGCCCATACAACGCTTCAAACGGAGCCATCTGGATGCTCGCTTGATAGCTGTTGTTGTACGCAAACTCAACCAATCCCAGGTGTCGGTGCCACCCTCCCCCAAAATCCAGAATGCATGCTCGCAGCATATCCTCGAGAGTCTGAATGGTGCGCTCTGACTGTCCGTCCGTCTGTGGGTGGAACGCTGTGCTAAAGCGAAGCTGTGTCCCCAGGGCCGTCTGTAAACTCCTCCAGAAGCGCGAGACAAACCTCGAGTCTCTATCCGATACAATGGAAACGGGTATCCCGTGCAATCTGACCACCTCAGCTAAGTACATCTGTGCCAGTCGCTCCAATGGCCAAGTCATCTGAACCGGTAGAAAGTGAGCGGATTTGGTGAGTCTGTCCACGACCACCCATATCGCATCTGCTCCAGTCTGTGCTCTCGGCAATCCCGTGACAAAATCCATAGTGATATGATCCCACTTCCACTCAGGGATTGGGAGACTCTGCAACTTGCCAGCAGGTACACGATGCTCAGCCTTTACTTGCTGACAAGTTAAGCAGTGCGCCACAAATCTGCCAATATCTCTTTTCATACCGCTCCACCAAAACTGTGCCTTGAGGTCCTTATACATCTTAGTCCCACCAGGATGGATGGTATAAGGTGTATAATGAGCCTCCCGCAAGATCTGCTCTCGAATCTCTGAGTCCATAGGCACGCAAGCTCGGTCCCTGTACCGTAGTACTCCCGCAGCATCAACTGAAAAATCTCCTGTCTCGCCAGCCTAAATCTGCTCTCGAATCCTCATCAAATGGGGGTCCTCACTCTGTTTCTCCCGAATCCTGTCTAACAGAGTGGGCTGCACGACCAAGGACAGCAGTCTAGCAGAAACCCCAGGGGACACCACCTCAAGCTCTAATCGCCTCATCTGCTCCAGTAATGGCGCCTGGTCGGTGATCATCAAGGATAGGCTCTGTACTGCCCTCCTGCTCAGGGCATCAGCGACCACGTTGGCCTTGCCAGGATGGTAGAGTATGTCCACATCATAGTCCTTTAACAGCTCCAACCATCTGCGTTGTCTCAAATTAAGTTCCTTCTGTGTGAATAGATATTTCAGGCTCTTGTGGTCGGTGTAAATCTCGCAGTGCTCCCCATACAGATAGTGGCGCCACAACTTCAGTGCAAAGATCACGGCAGCTAGCTCCAAGTCATGGGTAGGGTAATTCTTCTCATAATCCTTAAGTTGCCGTGAAGCATAAGCGATTACCTTACCCTCCTGCATCAGCACGCAACCAAGTCCACTGTGCGATGCGTCACTATAGATCACATATCCTTTCCCCATAATAGGGAGGGAAAGGATAGGAGCTGACATCAATCTGCTCTTCAATTCCTCAAAGCTCCTCTGGCAATCCTCACTCCAGATAAACTTAATTCCTTTGCGCGTCAAACGAGTGAGGGGTGCGGAAAGTTTCGCAAAACCTTCCACAAACTGACGGTAATATCCAGCCAAGCCCATAAAACTACGAACCTCTGCTACCGTCGTCGGTCGGGGCCAATCCCGGACTGCCTCAATCTTTGCCGGGTCTACCGCCACTCCTGCAGCTGAGATCACGTGGCCCAAAAAGGCAACCTTTCGAAGCCAAAACTCGCACTTAGATAACTTGGCATACAACTTATTCTCCCTCAGAAGTTGCAGCACAATCCTCAGGTGCTCCTCGTGCTCCACATCGCTCCGAGAGTAAACCAGGATGTCATCGATGAACACTACCACGAATCGGTCCAGATAAGGTCGAAAGATCCTGTTCATCAAATCCATAAAGGCGGCAGGGGCATTAGTCAATCCAAAAGGCATGACAGTGAACTCATAATGCCCGTACCGAGTCCTGAATGCTGTCTTCGGAACATCCTCGGCCTTCACCTTCAGTTGGTGGTAACCAGACTGTAAGTCGATCTTAGAGAAGACACAAGACCCTTGCAGCTGATCAAATAAGTCATCGATGCGCGGCAAAGGGTACTTGTTCTTGATGGTCACTTTATTCAGCTCTCGGTAATCCACACAAAGTCGAAGTGAACCATCCTTCTTCTTCACGAACAGCACCGGCGCTCCCCAAGGCGATACACTCGGCCTCACGAAACCCTTGTCCAATAAGTCCTGAAGTTGCGCCTTCAACTCACGCAACTCCGCCGGTGCCATTCGGTAAGGGGCTTTGGAGATTGGCGCAGTTCCTGGGACTACGTCAATCAAAAACTCAATCTTCCTATCCGGCGGCATACTAGTCAGCTCTGGTGGGAAAACATCCGGGAACTCGTGGACAATAGGAATATCCGCGAGTCCCGGTGCCGCCGCAGGCCCCTCAACCACACTGGCCAAAAAGGCCACGCATCCACTGCGCATCATCTGCCTCGCACGAGAAGTCGAAACTATCGAGGCGAAGAAAGCACTCTGGCACCCTCTGTACACAACCACCTCCTGGCCCGGCTCGCTAAAAGTCACCGTCCTCGCGGCACAGTCAATAGTCGCAAAATAGCGAGTCAGCCAGTCCATCCCAAGGACTACATCAAAGTCTCGCAACTGGGTCAGGGCCATCAGGTCCGCTGGCAAGATCCACGACTCAATCTGTACAGGGCAAGACCAACAACACTCCCCTACATGCAGAGTATGCCCCGGGATCTGTACCTCTAATGCATGTGGCAACCGGCCTAACTCTAGTCCATGGGATAATGCGAATGCTCTACTGATAAAAGAATGTGATGCACCGGTATCAAATAAAGTGCGAGCTCTACTGCCAGAAAGTAAAATGATACCTGCCACCACGTGGTCGGCTGCCAGGGAGTCCTCAACCTGGGCGGCATAGACCCGCCCGCTCTGTGCCGGTGGTCGGTAGTCTGCCGGGTGAGAAGAAGGGGCCCTGCTCGCTGGAGCATAGGACCGCTGCTGGGGTGCCGATGGGGCTGATGCTGAGGAAGGAGCCGGTGCGGGCGCATAGGGGCAAGTAGCTCGAACGTGGCCCGACTGTCCGCACCGGTAACAGCGGCCAAACCTATGGTCACAAGTATCAGAAGGATGCTGTCCCCGGCAGAAAATGCACCTGGCTGGGGTCTGGGGCTGCCTCCCCTGCTGCTGCTGCCTCTGCCGCTGAGGTCCCTGCTGCCGGGACTGCGACCTCTGCTGCTGTGAATGCTGCTGCTGTCGTGAGTGCTGCTGCTGCTGTGGGGGCCTCTGGGATCCACCAGGCCCTCGCCGCTCCGAACGCCTGCGGCCTGAAAACTGAGGCGGCGGGGGTCGGGGCGGCCTCCAGGAACTGGCATGTCCCCCATCATCCTGCGCTGGCCGCTTCCTGTCGGATCCCTGAGCGACCAGGCCTCCACGTCTGGCGACGACGTGGTCTCCCCTCTCGACCCACTGTGCATGCTCTGCCGCCTCCTCCAGGGTCTGTAGTCTCTGCGCATGCACTAAGGTATAGATCTCCGGGCGTAGGCCCAACTCGAAGAGCTCCACCTGATGTGGCCCGTCCCTAGCAACGTAGGGTACGCAGTTGAGCAACTGCGAAAACTCCTGGAAGTAGTCCCATGCCGACCGGTCGCCTTGCTGGAGGTTCTTCAGATCATCCTCCATCTTTTTCTTCACGCTAGTAGAAAAGTACGTGTCCAGAACCATCCTCTTGAACTCTGCCCACGGTAGCTGCCGGGTGATCTGAAACTCCAGGGGCTCCACCCGACGCCACCACGCTTCAGCATCCCCGTCCAAGCAATGTACAGCCATGTGTACCCTGTACTTCTGATCGATGAAGAAGTCTCGGAACAACTTCTCCATTGCTGAAAGCCAAGTCCCGACCTCCCAAGGGTGGGTGCTCCGCCCCGAAAATCTAGGCGGTCCCCGCTTACAGAATTGGGTGAGTTTATCAGTGAACTCTTGCTCCTCCGCGGGGGTCAAAGGTCGGATCGCTCCCGGGGCCCCGCTGCTCGAAGATGGTGCCACAGGCACCAGCGGTATAGTCGGTGGTACAACAGGTGGTGCGGGGGCCTCAGCAGAAGTAGGGGGAGGGGCCCCAACCTGAGCAAGCAGCTGCTCGATCCTCTGCTCCTGCCGGCGGTGACCCTCCGCCAGCTGGGCCACCATGGCCCTCAACTCGGCAATCTCTGAAGGTCCGGACTGCTCCGGCCCCTCCGGGGGTGTGGGGGTACCCCGGGTAGGGATCCGCCGCCTGGGAGGCATCCTGCCACACAAGAAACCACAGATCAGTAACAAAACCACACTCGACCCAATCTAGCGAAAGTCAAGGGCGTCCTCCTATTTCTGCAACCTTATGTTGTCTGCAGCCAACATAATAGTTCGCCAGAAATAGGACATGCCAATCCCTCTTCCCTCACTGGAAGAGTCAAATAAACGCATGAGCAAATTGCCGACTTTCGCGTAATGTCGCGTCACTCACGCCTTGCCTTCCTAGGGTCTGCCAAAAGCCTAGGGTTTCCTAAGTCCCAACTGACCTATCCCTAAGCTCTGATACCAACTTAATCTGTCACGCCCCGGGTGTAAACCAGAACCCGGGCTCGTTTACAGATCCGCCGTGTACACGGAATTTTCCGTGTACACGAAGCGCTGGTAACCTGCTCAAATAAAGATGATATAATAAAAGAGCATAAACAGAGCTAAACCAGAACTAATACATCTCAGATAAAGCTGGAAAGTAAAAGTGCAGAAGTAAACTCTCAATAATACAAATATCTCTCCCAGCTCACTAATCAAATACAACCAGCTGGCCAAAGCCAGACCCAAAAGAAATGAAAAGTAGAGTATCTGAGAGTATCGGGGTACATCTAGTAACTGAACTGGTGCCTGGGTAGACCGCTATCTAGTCCGCGATCCTCTTACCTCGATCCGCTGAGGAGGGGCCCGCAACTGCCGCAGACGACTCTGCAAAACAAAGGGGAAGAGAAAAAGGAAACAGTAGGGAGTGAGAACTACTATAGAACAGTAGCCTCCTCCTAGTGGGTAAACCTCTACTCAGACATGCCCACTAGAACTATAAGAGGCGGAGAACAAAACAAAGGTGGTAAGCTGTGAATAAGACTGCGGATGATGAATAGAGCTACCACTACATGCCTCTAAGGTGCCAGCTAAAAGTATAGCTAAATGGATGCATCAGAATGTAGATGCCTGCCTGTCTAAACCCAATCGATACACCAGTAAGCACTGGTACTGCCTGCTCTGCCTGCCAAATCGGGTATGCCAGCCTACGCATAACACCGATAGGGGATGAGAGTCGCGAAGACTCGAGATCTATAAACCGCACACTCCGGAGTGGCACTCGAGGGGAGCGACCCACACGAGTCAAGTGCCTCAGTAACAAGTGTCAAAGTCAGCAGGACTGGATCACGACACTGATCTAAGTGGAAAGCCCATCCACTAAAAGAAGCCCAAAACCTGTCCCCCAATCTGATGCAATAACCACTGTCCGGTCAACCGCCAAAAATCCGCGGTTGCCGTAATGCCCTGCCCTCACCGCCTGCCTGTCCCAAATCCCACAACTGTCTGACTACACTATCCCAGCCCCTGCTCAAACCCGAGCGCACTATCCCCTAAATCTAGACAAAAGGAGAGAAAATAAAAGCATGGTTTCTCCTAAGTCAGTTCCAGCATAATAGTGTAGCAGAAAATGGTGGCCTAGCTAGATGTCCATACAAGCATGCAAAGTCCTTTATTAAAACATGATTCCAGTATTTTGGTTCTCACAAAGTAGAGGTATGCTGTTCAAATAAACTTCCATTTTACTAAGTTACCCCAAATCAGTTTATGTGTATGTATAAGAGGTTCCCACATGTATAAGCAACATAATCCATTTAGCAAGACCCTTCCCGTGATTTCCGGCGACATATTATTTACAAGAGTTAATCATTAATTAATACTTAGTCCTTTTAAAGATGCAAGTCCTAAAAATAAGCCCAATTCTCAATTAGCATGCAATAATCGCTTTTACCGGTTCTTTTAGCAATATAACATGGTAGCAACTCAAATAGGCCTAGTGGGGATGTTACAAGTAGGAGTGTTAACAACGGTACCCACCTCGAGCGCTAATTCCGGTCCCCGGAAGCAAAGTCCACGCCCGATCCGGAAATCCCCCACAACAATGCGCTACAACCCCAAAGAACACATGCAATTAATATTCCAAGTTTCAAACCAAAATCTGTCCCAAAATATCCGTTTAATAGTTTAGCCATTTTCACCTGCGGAAAGTACCCGAGAAATTCCCAGAAAAATACTATCGTGATCCTCGCGACGAACCGGTCGAAACGAGTACCTGCACGTTCACCCACGAGTTTTCTATGCTGAGAACCAAATTCGACAAGAGAACCATCCCGAAGCAAGTCGATCGCAAAAACTGAATCTGAAAGTACTGTAAACAGAGGCTTCTCACCTTCGGGAAAAATTCAGGAAATTCCAAGAAAATTTTGGGAGATTCCTCGTGATGTGTAGATGCAAAACGCCTTTTGAATCGCCCCAATCCGAGGTCTGTGCGCGAAGATATCACCGAAACAACACAGCGCTGTCCAAATTCCCACCCCAGAAAGTGAGGTCACAAGATGATCCGAAAAACCCATGAAAAGCTCGGAATGGGAAAAACCAGTAAACACGGAAAAACGTAGCCCTACCTGTCGTGAAGACGATGGCGCAAGAATGGCTGAAAAATACTGCCGGGGTAGCTAGGGAGAGTCCGTGCACTGAAATGCGACGAAGGGAATCACAAGGGAACGAGCGTCGCGCCGCGCCGTAAAATCCAAACCTCGGAGTGTCTGCCACCACAAATCTTGGAAATCCTCCAGAAGATGTAGAACTCGAAGGGGAAGAACTTTGCTGAAGACACCTTGGTGAGAGGAGGCTCGGAAATGGTGGAAAAAGTGAGAAGAAAGGAGCTCGGGCTGTTTAAATAGGCCTCCCAAACAATTAGAAAAATACCATCCGGGTCCCAACTTCCGGGCGCCCGGAAGTTTTCGGGCGCGCACAGTGCGGCCCGGCCCAAGACTTTCGGGCGCGCACAGTGCAGCCCGGCCCATGGCGCGCCGTCGGACGGGATCCGCGGTCCGTCCGACCCGCCTCAGAGCCCGCCACGTGTCGCCCGAACAGGCGACAGCCAAAACCTCCACTCCTGCTGCGCCGCGTGGCCAACCCCGGGAGTCGACACGTGTCCCCGGTCAACAGTACTGTCGCGCCTGCCCGCGCCAGCTGCCCCTCCTGCCCGCACAGTTGACCAGCCAATAGGAAAGCGCCACGTGTCCCTGCCACTGACCGCTGCACCCGGTGCACGAGCCTCCGTAAGCCGAACCAATGGTAACCTGCCACGTGTCCACTCCGGCGCACCGTGAACCAATACCCAACCATCATGCTCCGTAGACCGGGAGCTGTGAGCCGGCCTATGAGGTGGTGCCACGTGTCCCCGCCTTGGTGCACGACGGCCGCGTGGACCGCGCGCCTGCCCGCGCGCCCGCGCGCTGCCCGCGCCCTGTGCCGCCGCCGTTCCGCCTGCCCGAGGCCGCGCCGCCGCCCGCCGACGCTGCCCGCCGCCGCCGCCGCCGCCGGCGATCGCCGGAGTTACTGTTCCGGCGATGAACAGTACCCGAAGCTCAGAAAAATCCAGCAGATAGTCCATCTTGACCGTTTTCGCGCGCTGAATCCGAATTTGACGTCCGCTTTGCCAAATTCCCACTTAGAAAATTGCCAAATGCCCCTGGAAAGGTATTCTTGGTCCGAATTTCGCGCCGAGCCCAATCTTAATATCCGTTTCGCGCGAAAACACTTCCAGAGACCCGACAGAGTCAACCGATCACCCATGTGATCCATTTGAGCCTGGAGTCCAACACTTGTGTCCAATTTTGCCCTAAACACCTCCAGCACACCGCGTAGGCCTCTGATGGCCACTCCAACGCACTGCAACAGCTGTGCGGAGATCCAGGTCATCACAGAACTAAAACTAAAGCAAAGTAAAAACAGAACATTAAAACCTAAAAAAAACTAAAATCCTGCACAGAAAGATTAGAAAGAAAATTAAGTCAGTCTGAACACAACAAAAGTTTAAGGACAACTCAATCATCTGAGTCAGAGTCTTCAGAGCTCATGCAGCCTAGTTTCTTCAAGATTCCTTTAAGCATTTCCGACATCGTAGAACATTCTTGTTTCATCTCATGTATGTCCTTGGACATTTTTCTGAGTGCAAGAGCCAGTTTATCGTGGTCTTGATTGATGGAAGACTCTAAGTTTGCCTTTTGGTCGACTTTTCTGGAATTTGAAGAACGTTGTGTGACAATTGACGGAGCAGTCTGTCCTTCATTCTGAGGAGATCTTCTTGGCAAAGAGTGTGAATTGTCAAGAGGTTCATTGCTTGGCACATTCTTTTTCCTTGTGGAAGACTTTGTCAGCTTCTTGCTCTTTAGGTAAACCTTATTTTCTTCATCAATACCTTGTTGTACTTCATCAAGAAATGTGTCCCAATCGTCTTCAGACTCAGTTTCAGTTTGAGGAGTATCCTTTGTTTTTACTTGACCTGTTTCATTTATTTCAATACCCCGAGCTCGTCCAAGTCGTCGAGCAAGTCTTTTTCTTTTTGTCTTCCTAGAAGTTTCTTCCATGAGAGCTTTGCCTTTTTCAGCAGCAGTAGGAGGAGCCTTTGACGTTTCCGCAGGCGCTTTTCCTTTCGAAGCAGTGGGTGCTGTTGCTTCAACTTGAAGCTCATCCCAATCAATTGATTCCGTTTCCGACTCCGTATCGGAATCATCTTTCGCTTTCTTTGCTTTCTTAGCCCTCTTGGGCTTGACAGTGTCCTTGACATGAACCATGGCAGCAAGTAGGAAAATAATCCATGTGATCACCATTTTGATCGCTAGTGAAAAATGTATCCTGTGAAGACAAACTCAAGAACACATGAAAAAATTGTTAATTTTCAAAAATTTGAAAAATTGTACCCAAACAATCATAATCATGTAGAGAGACTAAGAATCAAATTAGTTTTACAAAAAGAATTTTAAAAATAGATCAATTGCATGTTTTTCTAAAATTCCTATTATATGCCCTAAAACCGAATTCTCAGAAATCGAAGCCCAAAAATTCATTAATCAGGAGAATACCTAGCATATAATCAAAACTAATCTACCCAGAGTTCTTATTTCAAAAGAGATTTGACCAAAAACCATTCACAAACGAAAAAGATAGAAAAATCTCATCACGTTTTGAAGAAAAAAGAGAAAACCTGTGAAAAACGAGATTTTGATCAATAAAACTTACTTGGATTCGAAGAACTTGGGTTAGGAAAGCTCCAAGGTGCAAGAGTTCTAGAGAGAGAGGCTCTAGAGACTTGAGAACAAAAGATTAAGGTAAAAGAAATCAAAAACCCTCTTGTTCTATTAAAAACCCTAGCCGTGATCCGGATCGGATCGAGATTTCGATCCGGATCGGCTAGCCGCAGGAAGAAGCCTGCGTTCGGGATCCGGATCACTTAACCCGATCCGGATCAGCTGCAACTTTTTCTTCAGAAAAATTTAGAAAAAATCCATAAAATCCAGAAAAAGTATGTAAGCATTTTAGCACATCAACTTTAAACAAAAATCATCGTTTCATGTCAAGATAAATAAATTATGTTAAATCTATCAATAACATTCAAATAATGACATGACAATTTATAGAAATTAAAACTTTTAAAGTTGATCAAATTCAAACACATCCATCATGATCTTATGAGTACGGCGTTTATCAAATCATTAAAATGGTAAAGAAAATGAATTACCAAGATCAATAGATGTTTGAAATCCCAGATAAATTATATAATGTATCTAGTCAATCTGTTGAAGAGAGTGGCTCTTTGAGCATCTTTCTTTAAAATCCCACCATATACCAACCTTGAAATTTGACAGAGTCAAGTATCTCAATATGCATTTTACTTAATCAAAAAAATTGAACAACCATGCTTGGTATACATGTGGTAGCTGCACACAGTACTCGGACGACCGAGGTGGTAGCTCTTTCCTCCATGTGGTGGTAGTTTTCACACTCCTCATTGGGATGTAACTCTTTCCACATCTTTTGAGCATTTTACTTTTCTTTGACTCCCCCTCAATTGGCTATCAATTAATTTAAGATATAAAGTATTCAACCAAGGATTGATCTCGAATTCATACTCAACTAAATAGTCAAATAAGATAACAACAATACCAAGAGATCATTGAGAGAGAAATTGACTTTGATCAATTAAAAATAGTTTAATTTAAATAAATGATCAATGCATCAACTGAATTATTATGATATCCAAAGCATAATAAATTTCTAATTATATGAAAGGATGCAAGTAAAGTCAATAATACACATGCTCAATTAATGTACTATGTATAAACATAGACAAAGAACAAAAACACAAAAACAAAACCTAACCTAAGCAAAAGTTTCAAAAAGAACTTTATTTCAAGAAAAACATTCCAATTGCTTTACGCAAATGAATAAAACATTTTTGATCCAAAGGTTTTGTTAAAATGTCAGCTAATTGATCTTCCGTTGAAATATATGAAAGTTGAAGAGTATTTGATTCAACTAGCTCTCTAAGAAAATGATATCTAAGTTCAATGTGTTTTGTTCTAGAGTGCAACACAGGGTTTTTGGAAATGTTTATAGCACTAGTGTTGTCACAAAGAATTGTTACCGAAGTTGCTGAAATCCGGAAGTCACTCAACACACTTTTCATCCAAATGAGTTGGGTTGAACAACTACCCGCTGAAATGTATTCCGCTTCGGCAGTCGAGAGTGCTATGCAATTCTGCTTTTTACTGTGCCATGCAACAAGGCAATGGCCAAGATAGAAGCATGCACCACTCGTGCTTTTCCGATCATCCACTGATCCTGCCCAATCGGCATCTGAGTATCCAATAATATCCAAACTAGTTCCCATAGGATACCAAATTCCGAAATTAATTGATCCTTTGATGTACCGGATGATCCTTTTCACCTCTTTCAGGTGAACCTCCTTTGGTGCTGATTGATATCTCGCGCAAATCCCAACACTAAAGGATATATCCGGGCGACTAGCCGTGAGGTAAAGTAGACTTCCAATCATACTTCGATACAGTTTCTCGTCTACATTCTCACTATGTGATTCACTTCCAAGTCCCTTGTGGCTAGTTCCCATTGGAGTCGGAAAATCCTTCGAATTTTCTAAGTCAAATTTTTTAACCAACTCCATTGCATACTTGGATTGACACAAGTGAATACCTTCATCATTTTTTTTAATTTGCAATTCAAGAAAATAAGTCAATTCGCCCATCATGGACATCTCAAATTCGCTTTCCATGGTCTCCGCGAATTTAGAAGCATCATTATCTTTTGTTGCGCCAAATACAATGTCATCGACATAGATTTGTGCTACAATGAAATTGTTTTGATAATGCTTCACAAAGAGAGTCCTGTCAGCTCCCCCTCGAGTATAGCCCTTCTCCAAAAGGTGCTTTGTCAACCTTTCGTACCATGCTCGCGGTGCTTGTTTCAGACCGTAAAGAGCCTTTTTCAAACGAAAAACATGATTAGGTTGTTTATGGTCTACAAAACCTTTCGGTTGAGCCACATAAACTTTCTCATTTAAAAACCCATTTAGAAACGCGCTCTTAACGTCCATTTGAAATAATTTGATTTTAAAATGACAAGCAATAGCAAATAGTATACGAATGGACTCGAGTCTAGCTACAGGGGCGAAAGTTTCATCAAAGTCTATACCTTCTACTTGAGAGTAGCCTTGAGCAACTAATCGTGCCTTGTTCCTGATGATAGTACCATCCTCATTTTTCTTATTCTTGAAAATCCATTTGGTACCTATCACATTGTGTTGCTTTGGAGGCTTCGTTAATTCCCAGACTTTGTTTCGCTCAAATTGATGGAGCTCTTCCTGCATTGCTTTAATCCAGTAGTCATCCTGAAGAGCTTCATCTATATTCTTTGGTTCGATTAAAGATACGTAGCAAGCGAATCCACAAACCAACTGCCTCCGAGTTCTAACTCCTTCTTGTGGGTCTCCAATGATGTTTGATTCAGGATGATCCTTGGAGATGCGTAAAGTTTGAGGTAACGGAGTACTCGGAGGTACATGAGACGATTCCTGCACATCAGATAAACTTGAAGAACCATTAGATGCATCATTAATATTGGAAGTATTATCATGAGAAGATGCAATGGCAGGTGTATCATCATCTAGAGAGATATCGAGGGTAGATTTTTCAGATGCAAAGTGAAAAGCTTCATCTACTTTAACATTTATCGATTCTACGATCGTCTTAGATTCCAAGTTAAATACCCGATATGCTCTACTATTTGTAGAATACCCCAAGAAAATCCCTTCGTCACTTCGAGAGTCAAACTTTCCAAGATTTTCACGGTCACGTAAAATGTAACACCGACTCCCGAAGATGCGAAAATATTTGATGTTGGGTTTTCTACCTCACCATAGTTCATATGGTGTATTTAACGTTCCCGGGCGCAAATAAACTAGGTTAATTACATAGATTGCAGTGTTCACAGCTTCAGCCCAAAAATGTAGCGGTAAATTCCGGCTGTGAAGCATAACACGTGCCATCTCTTGAACAACCCTGTTTTTGCGCTCGACAACACCATTCTGTTGAGGTGTATAGGGTGCTAAAAATTCATGCTTAATACCGTTTGAAGTGCAAAAGTCAATGAATTTAGAGTTAACGTGTGAGGACCTGGATCCCCACGACGAGATTACCGGTTCATCTACAGCTCCCTGAGGCCTATGTGGCGTGTTGGTGGGATTTGTGCCCCATTTGGACATTAGTGTTGGGCTCAGTGTGTTTAATGGATCACGTGGGTGATCATTGGACTCCGTCGGATCGTTAGAAGTGGTTTCGCGCGAAGTGGATATTAAATTTGGACTCAGCGCGAAGTTTGGACCAAGGATTACCTTTCCGGATGCCTTCGGCAAATTTTGGAGTTGGAATTTGGCGAAATGGACATCAAATTCGGATTCAGCGCGCGAAAACGGTTAAAACGGACTACCCACTTGTTATTTTTGAGCACCGGACACTGTTCACGCCGGAACAGTGTTTCCGGCACCGGCGGCGGCGGCGCGCGGCGGCCGGCAGCGGCGGAGCGCGGCGGAGCAGGCTCGGGCGGGTGCGCGGTCCACCGCGGGGGCGTGCACCGGTCGCGGGCCACGTGGCGGTTCCCGGTTGGGCCGGCGCGGGGGCGCGGTCCACGGGAAAAGGCGCGGTGCATGGTGGACCGGAGGGTGACACGTGGCGGCTTTTGATTCGACTGTGCTGTGGACCGGGTCCACGGTGTGAGTGTGGGGTGGCCTCGGGGCGCGTGCCTGGCAGGGGGGCGCAAGCGGCGCTGACAGCGCGCACGTGGGCGTGGCAGCGACGCGTTGACTGGGTGCGTGCCACGTGTCGGCTGTGCAGTGAGCCACGTGTCGTGCAGTGGACGGTCCGGAGTGCTGTCGCCTGTTTGGGCGGGCGACGTGGAGGCCCAGGAAAGTTTCGGGCTGCTACAGTGAACTTTCGGGCTGCTACAGTGCGCGCCCGAAAGTTCCCTGCGCCCGGAAATGGGGACAAATCCGGTATTTCTTCAATTGTTTCCTGCAGCCTATAAAAGCGATCCGAGCTCCCTTTCTTCCCCTTTTTTCGCCATTTCCGAGCCTCATCTCGCCTGGGTGCCTTCAGCAAAGATGATCCCCGAGTTTGGATGCATCTTTCTGCAAAGTTTTGGGATTTTTGGTGGCACGCTTATCGAGGTTTCTATTTTTACGGCGCGGCGCGACGCTCGTTCGTTTGTGGTCTTCTTCGTCGCGTTTTGGTGCGAGGACTCCCCCGGCTTACCCCGAGCACCTTTTTCAGTGATTCTTGCGCCGTTGGCTTCACGACAGGTAGGGCTATGTTTCCCATGTTTACTGGTTTTTCCCATTCCGAGCTTTTCATGGGTCTTTCGGATCATCTTGTAACCCCTTTTTCTGGGCGGAGTTTTGGGACAGCGGTGCGGTATTTTGGCGATATCTTCGCGCACAGGCATCGGATTGGGGCGATTCAAGAGGCGATTTGCATCTACACATCACGAGGAATATGCCTAAATTTTGTTGGAATTTTCTGAATATTTCTCGAAGGTGAAGATCATCTGTGAACAGTAGTTATTGCTACAGTTTTTGAGAGTAGTTTAATTCGGGGTGGTTCCCTTGTCGGAATTGTTTCTCGGTGTAGGAAGCTCGGAATTGGACGTGCAGGTACTCGTTTCGAAGGTATCGACGCGAGGATTACTGTGGTATTTTTATTGGATTTTTCTGGGCACCGGCAGCAGGTGAAATATGCACGGCTTTGGGACTGATTTTCAGATTGTGTATGTTTGGTTGATTTTGGAATAAAAGTGTAATGTTAAGCCTTATTGTTGTATTCAGGGGTGTTTTCAGCTGTTTGGAGCCAAGGCTTGCGCGACTTGTACCGAGGGTGTTTTGTTGGCAGATTTTGGACCGCGGGCGTCTACCCACTTCACCGACTTCAGGTTTGCCTTGGGTTAAGCGCTTCAGGTGGGTGAGCTTATTATCAGTAATTGTTTAAGGCAATGTTTATGTTGTGGCAAGTATAAGTCCACTTGTGGGGATGTCACCCCTCTATGACTGATGCATGCATGTGTAGGGTACATAGTTTATATTGGTAAGTAGGTAAGCTTGTTATTGATATTGGTATAAATGATTGCAAGAATAGTATTTATGAGGTATACTGAGGACTTGCATGACTTGGACATCTGTGTGATGACTAGTGTAAGCTTACCTAGGATAATGTTACCCTATGAAATTATATAACATGCCATGTTAGCACATAGCCTTTCTTGTGGGTGGATTATGATTTGGGACAGGATTTCGTAGCTATGTGCGGATTTGTACTCTGAGGAGTTATTGTGATCATTCTATTAATGAACCCTGAGTTGTGGACAGGTCTAGTTTTGGGATTCCGGCATGTTGTTTATTCCTAAAAGAACTATTATTATGCTTTACCCCCCTTTATTTCCTTGAGGACATTTGCATGCTTGTATGGTCATGTAGTTAGGCCATCTTTTACTGCTGCACTTCTTATTGGAACTTGACTTAGGAGAAACCATGCTTTTTCTTTCTCCTTCTTGCTAGTCAGGTGGTCAGTGTTGCTCGGGTTCGAGCAGGGGTCTGGGTATTGTAGTCGGGACTTCGTGTCTGGAACAGGTTGGTTTAGTTGTGGGGCGTTGCGGCAACCGCGGATATTGGGCGGTTGACCGGATGTTTCTCTATGCACCTGATTGGGTATCAGTTTCTTTAGTGGATGGAGTTTCCCACTTATCGTTTAGTGTATCCGGTTGAGGTCGGGTCTTTCCTTAGTGGTTGAGCTTTCCCACTTTGATCAGAGTCGTGATCCAGTCCTGCTACATTGAGACACTTGACAGAGATACTTGTTACTGAGATGTACTTTACTCGTGTGGGTCGCTCCCCTCGAGTGCCACTCCGGAGGTAGGCTTGACCGAGCCGTGTGCCGGTCTGTTACTTATATTTTTGACCGAGCCGTGTGCCGGTCCGTTACATATCTTGAGATCGAGCCGTGTGCCGATCAGTTACTGAGTTCGACAGCAGAGCAGGCAGTATCGGGTGTCATACCGGTTCATTTGATTGGGTTTATTTCGGTCAGATACTTTTGTTGTTACACTCGTGCCTGGGGGCCGAGTGTAGACTGGTAGTTGAGTTTAGATCAGTGATAGTATTGTTGAGAGCCGTCTGGTTGACGGTGGTCCCGTGTTGTTGCGAGTACTTTGACCGCTGTGTGAGAGGTTGAGCGTCATGATTCTATCCGTCTGAGAGAGAGCGTGGATTTTGACCATAGCCTGCATGTTTCTCTACTCGATAGCGAGCTTGTCCGTTTGGACGCCCTACGTAATTCCTGCCCGTCAGCGGGAGGTGGTTGTAGGTGGGCGCAGGTTTGACTGGACCAGATGTGGCAGTCTGTTCGATTGGGTCGGTGGTGCACTTCATGTGCTAGTGGTTGCATACCACTGTTTGGTTCTCCCCCTTTTAGCCTTTAGTTAGGGGCAGGGTAGCTGTTGAGAGTTTCCAGCTTACTCATTTCAGTCTTATGACCTGGGTTAGTTTTTGTCTCTTGAGGACTTGGTGGGCAGACCGTCGGGTCTGGCGGTGATACCCACTGAGAACTCCCTTTTTGGAGTAGTTCTCACACCCTTTGGGGGTTTTCCCCCCTTTTCTCTCCTCTTCTTTGTTTTGCAGAGTCTTAGCAGGTGTTGCCGACTCTGCGGTTGTTGATCGTGGCGAGGGAGTCGCGAGCTAGATCCCTACCCGGCGTTGGAGAGTAGCGGTACCCTTCAGAGGAGATCATCAGTAGATTAGCTATTTCTTTTTCCTCTTTTGAGAGACTATTGTAGTGAGGATAATTTGTATTGAGAGACTGTACACTGTTGTATATATATATTGGAGTTACCTCCCGGTTGGGTTTAGAGCTTGTACTCGAGGATTTGTATTATTATTATTTTGGGAGGCAGACAGTGTTGTTTATTTCCAGTTGTACAGTGATTGGTTTTAGTTACAGCAGATTATTTATTTATAGCTCTGATATCTGTTTAGTTATAGTACTTTTCTTGCAGGTAGGACGCTTCGCCTATGCAGGTTGGCATAGGCGGCGGATCTGTTTGGCGGGCCCGGGTCGCAGTTTCGACCCCGGGGCGTGACATAACGAATTCTCCACCTCTATCACTTCTAACACGAATGATCTTTTCATTCTTTTCAATCATAATACGATGGCAAATCTCGTGAAAAGAATCAAAAGTATCAGCTTTCTCTTTTAAAAATGCTACCCAAGAATACCGAGAGAAATCATCAACCAATAAGAAAATATACCATTTACCTCCCAAAGATGGTTGACGGGTTGGCCCCATTAAATCCATGTGTAAAAATTCCAAAGGTCGTTTTGTACCAACGTGGTTCAAGTTCTTGTGTGTAGTCCTGGACTATTTTCCCTTTTGACAACCACCGCACACAATGTTTTGTTTAAGTAAAAGTTTTGGAACCCCCTTGACCACATCTTTATTTGAAATCTTTGCTAGTTCTTTAAAATTTATGTGACCTAGTCTTTCATGCCAAAGTGTTTCATTATCCAAAGAAACTAGGTTACATTTTTCAGAAGTTTTACTAGGAACAACATAACAATTGTTTTCAGATCTAACCCCCTTTAAAAAGAAGACATGGTCCTTATCAGTTACAACACATTCAACAGATGAAAAGTTAACTGAAAAACCATTGTCGCAAAGTTGACTTATGCTTATGAGATTAGTCTTAAGGCCATCAACAAATAACACGTTTTTCAAAATCGGGCCATCTGGGATAGCTACCGTTCCTTTTCCAACAATTTTGGAAGATCGACCATCTCCGAAAACAACGAGTCCTCCGGAGATTTTCTCAAAGTTTTGAAAACTATTTTTGTCACCGGTCATGTGACGGGAACATCCGCTATCCAGATACCAAGACGAATTATCATATGCATGCAAGGAAACATTAGTAACAAGACAAGGGTAAATTTCACCTTTGCGCACCCAAACCTTTTTGGAATGCGTCGGTAATGGCCGTGAGGTTATTCTCCTAGGTGAAGGCTTCTTGTCAGATCGATTGCTGCTCCTTGATGATGTCGTCTTGCGCGGTGAACTACCAAGGCTCTTTTCATTTGAAAAGTTTTGCTTTGAATTCCGGGGAGGTGCCTTTTTGGTAGTCGTTGCAAGAAGTGCTTGAGTTGAGCGTTTGGCTCCCATCTTGCAATTTCTCCTTATGTTCCCTAAAATACCACAACGAAAACATACCTTAGTACTTGACGATCCCGAGGAGGATGAAGTAGGCTTGTTGTCGTTGCTTGTCGTGAGTTCCGGTGTCGGAGGAGGAGATACCGACTGGGGCACAAAGACTGTCCCACTCGAACTTGGACTGTTTTCAGTTCGAGTGTACCCGAGGCCGAACCGATTTGATTGACCAAGACCAAGAAGCTTATCCAACTTACTCCTTCCAGAAGAGAATCGCTGCAAGTCATCCTTGAGTTGGAAAATGGTCTTTGTCATTTCCAGGTTATTCTGTCGAGCCTCGTTGTAGAGCTTTGAGAAGTGATCCGCTTTATCCACCAGTTTTGTATGTTCCTTCTCAAAAAGCTCATTGGACTCTTAAAGGGAAACATTTACTTTTATCAGATTTTCCCTTTCCACTTCAAGAGCGTTTGAGAGAGAAGTTGCCCTTTTTGCTTCTTCTTCGAGATCATGCAATCTCCCTCTCAAACTCTTGTTTTGCTTAGCCACTTTCTTTGAATCCCTCAAAAGTCTGTGGTAGGCTAAAACAAAATCTTCACCTTCAGAATCATCCGATTCATTGTCCGTTGCATTGTTTTCAACAGTGGAGTTGGACAGCGAGTCGGATGTACTTGCCATTAAGCACATGAAGGGTGAAGATGTGGACGCATGGAATGCCGTTGCGCTTTCTTCTTCATCACTTGAGGATGACTCATTTGACGTTGAGTTGTCATCCCAAGTGACGGCTTGCATCACTTTCTTCTTCGACGGATTCTTGTTGGGACACTCCGTTGCAATGTGGCCGTAGCCTCGACATTTGAACCATTGTAGTTGTCCCTCTGAACTTTTCTTATCCTTTGAGAAGTTCTCTTGCTTTCTTGACTTGTAACTTGAAGTACCCTTGCCTTTCTTCGACTTTCCGAAGGATGGAGATTTACTTGAATTACCCCTTCGAAAGTTGCGGCGAAACTTCCTTGTCAAGAGAGCGAGTTGCTTCTCAAAGTCCTCCATAGAAAGGTTCTCGTCATCGTCTGAGGAGGATGTATCCGCGTCTTCTTCCTTAGTTGTTTTCAACGCATAACCTGAAGACTTAGAAGAGGATGCTTTTCCAGAAGAATAGTTAGTAGTAAATATCATTTCATAAGTTTGTAATGAACCAACTAGTTCTTCTACACGCATTTCGTCCGGGTGTTTAATAGTTTCAATGGCTGTAACCTTTGGGCGAAATCGTTCAAGAAGAGTTCTTAAGATCTTTCTTACAACCTTAAATTCTGGAATCTTCTCTCCCAGGTTAGCACATGAATTTACGATATCTTGCAATCGTGTATAGTAGTCCGTGAAAGATTCATTTTCTGCCATAAAAATGGAGTCAAATCTGCTCATAAGCATTTGCAGCTTTTGAATCTTCACGAGGTTAGTTCCCTCATGTGTAACCTGAAGAACATCCCAGATTTCTTTCGCAGTCTCACATGCCGAGACGCGAGAGAATTCAGTTTGAGATAAGGCATTAAAAATAGCATTAATTCCCTTGCCATTGTAAGAAGATGAATCTAACTCTTCCTTGGTCCATTTCGACCTAGGTTTTAAGGTGCGAACATCAGAAATAATCTCAGTTGGATTAGACCATCCTAATTCAATTGATTGCCACACCCTTTCGTCGATGGAAATTAAAAAGGCTTTCATCCGTACTTTTCAGTACGCATAATTTGTTACATCAAAGAAAGGGGGTCGATTGATGTTTCCACCTTCAACCATTGTTTACAACCCTATTCCCGCTCTGATACCACTTGTTGGGTTATATGTAATATAGATCTAAATAGGGGAAAAAACACCTAGAGGGGGGTGAATAGGTGTAAACAATAAACACTCAAAAAATCATTGCGCAATAAAACCCAATGCGGAAATAAAAATGAACACGCAAGATTTTTACGTGGAAAAACTCCAAACCGGAGTAAAAAACCACGGGACCGATAACACGGTGAAATCCACTAGAATTGAAACACGTACAAGGTGATTTAACGTACTCACAGACGACTCAACCTTTTACCATATGCTCATAGTTGGTCTTCTCCGCTCGTTCCGCAACGCGTCTCGAATCCACGATCTGCGTCCAACGCCGAATCCACGGCGTCCGACGTCGAGTCCACGACGTCCGACCGAATCCACGGTCTTCACCCAGTAGCACGCTTCGAATCCACGAACGTACCTCGCTCCGAATCCACGAGAGCGGTTGAACCTTGAATCCACAAGGACACGCGAGTCCACGCGCCGATTTTGGGGAAATCGTTGTTTTTGGGTGGTGATGATCCGCCGAATACTTAGATCAAAGATAGATAGGAAATACCATCTAAGTATTCATTAGTTTGATTCAACTCAAGATGTGAGTATGAAAACCTAGAATCAAACTAATCAATATAGATGAAGAAACATAGAGTAATATCTAATGATTTCCTTTCTTCTCTATATGTGGATCTTAGGCCGTATAAGATGATATTTGATTATGACGGCTATTTTCCTTTTTATTTTTCTTAGCCCTAGAAAAAGAATCATAGGGTCTATTTATAGGTTAGAAACCCTAGGAAGGAGATAAGAATCAAAAACCTACCATTTCTGGAAATTTTACGGACGGCGATCCGGATCGGATTTCGGCGATCCGGATTGCAGTAGCAAGAAAGACCGTTTCCAGAAAAACGATGGTTCGGGATCCGGATCGAAATGGCTGGTCCGGATCGTTCATACAGTTTCACCAAACATCAACTTTCGGGATCCGGATTGCAAATCCTGATCCGGATCGTGCAAGTAAAAAGGTAAAACTAGTGTTCGGGATCCGGATCATGAGATGCTGCGATCCGGATTGAACCAGTGTATGAACGAACACCCTTCGGGATCCGGATTGGAATGTCTGATCCGGATCCTGAACATGTCCGATGTCCAGTTTTTGATTTTTATGCAATGAAAAATTCTTCCAGGTGTTTCTACACTACAAGAAGTATTCGGATCACTAAAAATCTTTAGTTAAACATACCTGATCCTTTTGAATTCTTCTTTCTTGAGATTGAGTTAAATGATCCAACCTTCTTCACCTTCAATCTTCAAGACTTGAACCTTTCACGAAATTACGCCAACTCAAATTCCGTAACAGTTTTTTCAACTTGGGAGGAGTTGGATAATGAACCGGATGTACTTGCCATAAAGCACACGTAAGGTGAAGTTGTGGACGCGTGGAATGCCGTTGAGTTGTTTTCTTCATCACTGGAAGATGACTCATTGGACGTTGAGGTGTCATCCCAAGTGACGGCTTGCATCGCCTTCTTCTTTGACGGATTCTTATTGGGACACTCCGTTGAGATGTGACCGTAGCCTCGGCACTTGAAGCATTGTATTTGTCCCTCCAAGTTCTTCTTGTCCTTTGAAGAACTCTCTTGCTTTCTTGACTTAAAGCTTGAAGATCCTTTGCCTTTCTTCGACTTTACGAAGGATGAGGTTTTGCTTGAATTACCCCTTCGAAAGCTTCGGCGAAATTTCCTCGTCAAGAATGCAAGTTGCTTCTCGAAATCCTCCATTGATAGATTCTCATCATCGTCTGAGGAGGATGAATCCGCGTCTTCTTCCTTTGATGATTTCAATGCAAAACCTGAAGACTTAGAAGAAGATGGCTTTCCAGAAGAATAGTTAGTAGAAAAAGTCATTTCATAAGTTTGAAGTGCACCAACTAATTCTTCTACTTTGATTTCGTCCGGGTGTTTAACTGTTTCAATGGCCGCAACCTTAGCACGAAATCTTTCAGGAAGAGTCCTTAAAATCTTTCTTACAACTTTAGATTCTGAAATTTTCTCTCCCAAGTTAGCACATGTATTTACGATCTTGCAATCGTGTAAAATAATCTGTGAATGATTCATTTTCTGCCATAAAAATTGAGTCAAATTTGCTCGTAAGCATTTGCAGTTTTTGAATCTTCACAAGGCTTGTTCCCTCATGTGTAACTTGTAGAGCATCCCAGATTTCTTTCGCAGTCTCACATGCCGAGATGCGAGAGAATTCAGTTTGAGACAAAGCATTAAATAAGGCGTTAATTCCTTTGCCGTTGTAAGAAGATGTATCAATTTCTTCCTTGGTCCATTTCGACCTAGGTTTCATGGTGCGAACATCAGCAATAATTTCAGTAGGATTTGTCCATCCAAACTCGATTGATTGCCATACCCGTTCATCGATGGAAATTAAAAACGCTCTCATGCGTACTTTCCAATATGCATAGTTTGTTCCATCGAAGAACGGTGGTCTGTTGATGTTTCCACCTTCAACCATTGTTTACAACCCTATTCCCTCTCTGATACCACTTGATGGGTTATTACTATATGGATCTGAATAGGGAAAAAAACACCTAGAGGGGGGTGAATAGGTGTAAACAATAAACACTCAAAAATCTTTGCGTAATAAAAATCCAATGCGGAAAAGTAAATAACACGCAGAGATTTTACGTGGAAAACTCCAAACCAGGAGTAAAAAACCACGGGACCGATCACACGGTGAAATCAACTAAGATTAAACACATACAAAGGTGAAATACCGTACTCACACACGACTCAACCTTTTTCCATACGCTCCGAGCTGATCTTCTCCGCTCGCTCCGCAACGCGCCTCGAATCCACGATTTGCGTCCAACGCCGAATCCACAGCGTCCAACGTCGAATCCACGACGTCCAACCGAATCCACGGTCTCCACCAAGTAGTACGTATCGATCACACGAACGTACCTCGCTCCGAATCCACAAGAGCGGTAGCACCTTGAATCCACAAGGCCACGCGAATCCACGCGCCGATTTTTGGCAAAATCGTTGTTTTGTTGGTGGTGAAAATCCGCCGAATACTTAGATCAAAGATAGATCGGAAATACCATCTAAGTATTCATTAATTTGATTCTACTCAAAATCTGAGTTTGAAATCCTAGTATCAAATTAATCAATATAGATGAAGAAACATAGAATAGATCTAGTTATTTCCTTTCTTCTCTATATGTGGATTTTTCTATTTTTCGGTCGTATTAGATTTTTCGATAAAATCGATTCCCTTTTTGGATTAACCCTAAAAGATGAATTAGAGGGTTTATTTATAGGTTAGAAACCATTGGAAGAGGATAAGAATCAAAAACTGACTTTAACAGATTTTTTCCTGCATGACGGTCCGGACTGGATTTGGCTTGATCCGGACTGTCGTTGTTTTCAGAGAATTCCTGAAAAACGTGTTCGGGGTCAGGACTGAAGGAAGCACGGTCCGGACTGTTCATGCGATTTCTGCAGAATCCACGTTCGGGGTCCGGACTGAACCTGGGATGGTCCGGATTGGATTTCCGCATGAACCTACCTACGTTCGGGGTCCGGACTGAAGTATCCTGATCCGGATCCTGAACATATAACAGTCCAGTTTTTTGATTTTTATGAAATTAAAAATCCATCCAAGTGTTTCTACACTATAAGAAGTATTCGGATCACCAAACTTATTTAGTTAAATGTACCTGATCCTTTTGAATTCTTCTTTCTTGAGATTGAGGTATATGATCCAAACATCTTCATCTTCAATCTTCAAGACTTAACCACTTTCACGAAATACGCCAAGATAAAATCCTTAACAATAACAACCAGTAGTACACGCACCTACACCACACCCTTGTGAAAACTCGACCAGGGCGATCCGAAACACATCCCCGCGATCATCCAAGAAGGAAAGAAGCCCTCACAAACTAGGGTCCTCACTCGGTCACTCCCGAATCCTGACCACCCGAGTGGACTGCTCAGCCACGGTCTACCATCAAAAGGGACCCTCAGGGACACAACCCCAAGCCATGTTTGCCTCAACGGTCCCACACGGCGCCAGCTGTGGAATAATCAAACTCAACCCTAAAAAGCTCTCCCGCTCAAGGTATCCACCACCACAGTGGCTCTGTCGGGGTGATACTGGATGCTCATCAATAATCTAACAGCAACTCCACAACCACTATGGGAGGCATCACTATAACTAGCAGATCCCTCTCTCATCACTAACAATACAAAAATTGGCGCTGGTATCAGTCTCATTGTCCATTAGCATGCTCTCCTGGCACTGCCAAGTCCAAGAAGCTCCTCAACTCAAGAATAAGTGTTGATCTCAGCCAATCTCGAATAACATCCATTTTGGTCGGGTTTCTACAGCCGCCCCTACGGCTAAAATAATGTGACCCAAGAAATATGCTTCTTCCACCCAAGCATTGTAGCACATCCATAAGTGCTCCTCTTAATCCAAGTCACTCAGGGAGTAATTCATAATATCCCCGGAAAATCCTGCTACCCATCCAATCAAGTATAGCTGGAGCACAATTCCTCAAACCATAAGAGCGGCAGGGCATTAATCAATCCAATTGGCCTCACTATGAGCTCATAATGCCCCTACCGTGTCCTGAACGCCATCTAGTCAAAGTCCTCGGCTGTCTGATTCCAAGTAGGTACTCGCATCATACAATAGCTGCCGGAGTATAACTCCATCAAAAGGCCCTAAATAATATCCGGACCTGCCTGTGCTCAAACCACAACGAACCCTCACTGTCGTGTATCAACGACGTGGCATCACCACCGTGTACCAACGGCGTGGCAAGTGATCAACCCACCAAAAGAACCCTCGATCCATCAGATCCTGCAACTCCGTCGTCAGCTCTCTAACTGCTCCACTGGCGATATCCAATGAGGTGTTGTCGAGGGTGGCGCGGTTCCCCGAACCACGTCAAACGCAATCTCTATCTCCCTAACCGGCGGCATCATCAACAGCTCGGGTGGAATCACACCCGGGATCTCACGGGCAATAGGGATATCCTTAAGTCCCGGTGCCGCCGTAAGCACTTCTCACACTGTCACTACAACCTGTGCGCTCTAACTGTCTCAACCAGCAAGCCTCCTCTTGTCTGCCTCGCCGAAGATCAAAGTCCTCTCTCTCCGCAGTCAAACATCCTGTGGCACTGTGCCAACCAATCTCAAGCACAAGGTCAAAACACCGAATTGCCACAATTACCAATAAGTCTGCCGGTATAACTCGCGGCCTCAACTGCATTAGACATAATCTACAGGCCTCCTCCACATGCAAAACAACAACAGAAACCTGTACCTCAAGTGCATGTGGTAACGACTCTACCTCTAGTCCATGCAGGAATGCAACCTGCTCTAACTCCGACTGCCGTGATGAAATCACACCTGCGACAACTCGATCCGCTGCTGTGGCGCCCTCCAACCAGGTGGCACAAACTCATCCGCTCATCCGCTCGATGCAAGTGGTCGTCACTCAGTCTGCCTGAAAATTAAGACTATCCACATGGGGAGCACGACCTCTGTCTATGCTCACACTGAGGTGACAAATGCGGTCCTCCGCAGATAACTAATCCATGCTACCGCCGCGCCACTCTGATGTAGATGCTGATGCTGCTATCGGGGTCCACCCGACCTCTTGCGTCTCAGAAATCCACTACCCTGGAGAAGAAATTGGGAATGCCTCTGCCGGTCGGCCTGTCCTCCATCACCCGATGCCAAGCATCAATATCCAGAACTCGCCTCTGGCGGCAGATCCCTATCCAAAGGAACTGCAGCGCCACGCTCCATACACAACGCCTATACCATCGAGGCGTCAATAATCCGTAACGGAGGGACCAACTAAACTGAAAGGTATCCTGTCGCAATCCACTCCCAGTCACGCATATCCTATGCGTCTCGTCCCTCGAAACCTGGAGCGCGCAGTTCAACAACTACATAAACTCTCAGCGCAATGGGGCTCTCAAGTAGTCACTCCATCACCACCAACCACAACTCTGCCTCTAAAGGCTCCAAACTCAATCCTACGAGTCGGGGTGGTTCATCTGCCAAATCTGGCTTAATAGATCGATCATGTCCCCCCAGTTCACCAGTTGTCAACTATTTCGGTTAAGCGGAAAACGTGAAATACTAAAATTTTTCTTTACAGGGCCCCCCAGTGCGCGCCATACCTGCCACACATGCAAATTCCTCGACCCCGAGAGCGGAGTCTCCTTTGCACGTGCACGGCGGTTTCAACTTAGATAGGCATACCAACCCGCATGTAATCTCGTTCACACTTTAACCACAATCATCGTTCACAAAAGTAAGCGAGAGTACTATAACTACTTAACACGGCCGTCGATATTTAGAAAGGATAAATCCATGGGTTTTCAAATCGGTGCCTACACGACACTCGTTGTTTTGAAAGCTGTTTTCGCAAATATTTTTCCTAGTTTGAAAATAGGCCGAAAACTTCAGAGTATGAAAGCAAACAGGGTCACCACAGTAATTTGAACATCCACACCACAGCACAGTCGAACCCACTCACACAGCACGAAGAACTAAGGAGATAAACATGAATAAAACCTAGCAATGTCACTCCTATAAATGCCAAAACAAACGACACATCCTCGTAAACCGTCCTCACATCCGTCCCGTGCCCGCACCCGACCAACCTGTCACAGAGTGGGGAGTCAGTGAAACTACCAGGATGCAACATAAACCAGGGTAAACAATATATGCGATAGTTGGGAAACTGAAATTAATGCAAACCGAGCCACCAGCGTGTCCAGATTTACCCCCTCCCAAGAGAGCCACGGTACCCTACAACAAATCAGACATGTGTACCTGCCCTTGTAACAATGAAACATGTGCACTTGCTCCTATAACAATGAAACATGTGCACTTGCTCCTGTAACAATCAAACATGTGCACTTGCTCCTGTAACAATCAAACATGTGCACTTGCCTCACATGATTGCTTATACCCCTCCACGGCGCTCGTGCGGTCCCTGAGCAGCCGTGAGAGGTCCCCATCATCACTAGTCGTGGGGTACACGGGCCAACGTGCCATCTTTCCGGAAAAATACACCAGTGCGGTGGCCAAACCGCCGGTGTGCGTGCAAGCAACCTTGGGCTCATAACGTGATACTTGTGTGTATCATAAACCAAAGCGACCCGCAGTCGCCAGAGATATTAGTAATAAACATGTTTATGTAAAACAGGGATTAGATGAGATCATAATGTCAATATTACTATATTCATGCATACACGAAACTTTACCATATATCATAAATGTTAGGATTTGAAGGGGCACCCACCTGAATAGCGTTTGGTCGGAACACCCGAAGTTGACTCACAGCCCCCGAACGACACCCTGACCTACGGAGTCCCAACATAAACCAACAATTACGACCGAAGATTAGTGCGAAGACACTACACACGAACGGCTCCACAGTAATTAGGTGACAGCCGGGACATGAACGCACACGGTGGGAACACGAACGGAGTCGAGTGGCGGCGGCACAGCGGCGCCGCGGCAGCAGAAGCAGCAGCAGCGGCGATAGCGAGCCCCGCGCGGGCGCATGCCCACGCGGGCGGCGCGGCGGCAGGGCCCCGCGCTGGCGCAAGGCCCACGCGGGCGCGGCGCAGCGGCAGAGCCCCGCGCGGGCACAAGCCCCGTGCGGGCGCGGCGTGGCGGCAGCGGCAGTAGAGCCCCGCGCGGGCACGGCGCGTTGGCAGCGGGAGCAGAGCCTTGCGCGGGCACAAGCCCCGCGCGGGCGCGGTGCGGCGGCTGAGCCCCGCGTGGGCGCGGCACGGCGGCAGTGGCAGCAGAGCCCCGCGCGGGCGCGGCGCGGCGGCAGCGGCAGCTGGGCCCCGCGCGGGCAAAAGCCCCGCGCGGGCGCTGCACGGTGGCAGAGCCCCGCAGAGGCGCGGTGCGGCGCGCGGGGACAAGCCCCGCGCGGCAGCAGCGGCAGCGGCAGAGCCCCGTGCGACGCGGGGGCAGCGGCAGCGCGACAGCGGTGGTGGCAAAGGCCGTGGCTAGGGCAACACGACTCTAAAACAACAAAGAGAAAACCCAAGAAACAAGCAATGCTAACCTCGAGATTTCAGCGAGGATGATCCGGTCCCGTCCCTCGCGGTACAAGGTTCCGGATCTGCTCCCCGTCTCGTCCTCGGCCTCCGGTACGCTAGGTTGCGAGATGACGAGGTTCCCAACTTCCTTCTCCCGACGGCTAGGTTACCAGGGTTCCTTTCTCTCTCAGGGTAAAAATCGTCTGTATTTATATACATAGGAGGAAAAACCCCAACCCTAATATAAACGTAACTACCCCAAACCTTTACCTCGTGCGCACACATAAGGGATTAAAAAGAAGGTTAATTAACGACTCGTTTTACACTCGCACAAACACAGTTGCTAATCCGATCCAAAAGAAACCTACCCCGTTGCCTCGAAAAGCATGCAAATTGTCACGCCCCGAGTGTAAACCAGAACCCGGGCCCGTCTACAGATCCGCCGTGCACACGGTATTTTCCGTGTACACGAAGCGCCAAACCTGCTCAGATATAAGAAAACAATAAAAGAGCAACAAAAACAGAGCCGAACTAAAACTAATACATCTCAGACTGAAGCTGGAAATAAAATACAATACATCTGTATAAATGATACATCTGTCTCTCCCAGCTCACCAAAATAAATACAACCTGCTGGCAAAAGCCAGTCCCAAATGTAAAAGTACAACCGTCTGAGGAAACCAGGGTACACCAACAGTCCAGCTAACACGCTCATCCTGCCTCGAGATCTATCTACTCAGCCGTCCTCTCTCCTCGACCCGCCGCTGAAAGCCCAGCAGCACCCGCAGAAGACACTGCAAAACAAGGAAGAAGCAAAAGAGGAAAGAAGAATGGGGGTGAGAACTACTAGTAAACCAGTAGCCTCCCCTAGTGGGTAAAACCTCAAACACTGACACACCCACTAGGCCTACCAGAGGCAAAAAGGAAAGAAGAGTGGTAAGAAAGGAAACCGCTGCCAAAAGGGAAATCTACCACTACTATGCCTCTAAAATACAGTCCTAGACTGGAATAACCGTAAGCCACAATAACCAACCGTCCCAGATAAACCCAATCTGTACCGCCCTCATCATCAGGCAAAAGCCGCGCCGATGTGATAGCAAAATTCCTGCTGCCGCCCTCATCATCGGGCAAATAAGCCGCGCCGATGTGATAGCAAACCCTGTCCATAACTGTCCAGCCCCGGCCTCCGAAGGGGATCTCGAGGGGAGCTACCCACACGAGTAAAGCACCACCGGGCAATAACCGCGCCGGTAAGATAAAAGCATCACCGGGCAATAACCGCGCCGGTGATAAAAGCAGGATTGGATCACAACTATAAAGCCCCCAGTGGAACACAACCCTCCGCTAAAAGAAAACTGACTCCCCAATCAGATGCAAGAGTAACCATCCGGTCAATCGCCCAATATCCGCGATTGCCGCAGTACCCCACAATCCACGACCAGGTCTAACAACCGACCTCCGGTCAACCGCCCAATATCCGCGGTCGCCGTAAAAACCCACAATCACAATCAAGTCCCACATCCGACATCTGGTCAACCGCCTACTATCCGCGGTAGCCACAAAACCCTCTAGTCCATAATCATGCCTGATCACCGATGTCCTATAACCGACATCCGGTCAACCGCCCAATATCCGCGGTCGCCGCCAAAACCCAAAATTTATAATCATGCCCTATCACCGATGTCCCATAACCGACATCCGGTCAACCGCCCAATATCCGCGGTCGCCGCCGAAACCCATGATCCATAATCCAGGCCCCGGCTACACTATCCCAAACCCCTGCTCAAACCCGAGCAAACCCACCTGACTAACGAAAAGGAGAAAGAAGCAAACAAGGTTTCTCCTAAGTCAAGTTCCAGCATGAAAGTGTAGCGATAAAAGATGGCCTACCTAGATGTCCAAACAAGCATGCAAGTGTTCTCAAGGAATTAAAGAAAAAGGCGACCAATAGGGGTTCCACATGTGTAACAATTAATAGAGCCGCATAGATATAACCATCATGCAAAAACATTATCCAACCACACATGTCTATGATCCATATTCCATAATAAAGCATCACTATCCACCTATGCATGTCATAAAAACCTCAACTAGTACCAACCACTGTCAGATAATCATAAAGCCCATGATATACATTCCAATCCACATGCAAGGTTAACCGCTAACATTCCATCCATACCAACATGTATAAATCCCAACCACTATCAGATATCCACAATAGTATATGACTTAAGCATGCATGTCCAAAAAGAGAGATCACTCTAATATTCCTAGTGAGCATGTCAAAATAGAGGTAAGCAACAACCACCCACCTCGATCGCTAAATCCAAGTCCAAGAAGTGCTCTCGCCCAAACCGATAAGCCGCCGCGATCGCTGTACAAAATACCCCAAGACATACACACAAATAAGCACACAAGTATCCGCAAACAAGCTGTCCAGAATTCAGTCCCGAAGATGCCCTGTTTTTACCTGCGAGAAGTGCCCAGAAAATTCCAAGAAAAATACTCTCACGATCCTCGCGACGAACCCGTCGAAACGAGTACCTGCACGCTCAATTCCGAGCTTCCTACACTGAGAAACAATTCCGACAAGGGAACCACCCCGAATTAAACTACTCTCAAAAACTGTAGCAATAACTACTGTTCACAGATATTTCTCACCTCTGAAAAATATTCAGAAAATTCCGAGAAAATTTGGGGATATTCCTCGTGATGTGTAGATGCAAATCGCCTCTTGAATCGCCCCAATCCGATGCCTGTGCGCGAAGATATCGCCAAAATACCACACGGCTGTCCCAAAACTCCGCCCCAGAAAATGAGGTCACAAGATGATCCGAAAAACCCATGAAAAGCTCGGAATGGGAAAAACCAGTAAACATGGGAAACGTAGCCCTACCTGTCGTGAAGCCAACGGCGCAAGAATCGCCTCATTCGGAGGTCGGAGTAAGCCGGGGGAGTCCTCGCACCGAAATGCGACGAAGAAGAACACAAACGAACGAGCGTCGCGCCGCGCCTTAAAAATGGTAACCTCGGGATGCGTGCCGCTGAAAAATCTGGAAATCTACAGATGGAATCGCCACAGGGAGAGGAGAATTTCTTGTGAAGGTTGCACAGTGAAAATCCGCGCGGAGAAGAAGCTCTCTGCAAAAGAACTCGGTCTTTAAATACATTGCTGGAAACAAATCTGAAAATTCCCAATGTGTCCCCGTTTCCGGGCGCTCCGACTTTCGGGCGGCTACAGTGTTGGGCCCGGCCCAACACTGTGCGCGCCCGGAAGTCTCCCAGGCCTCCACGTCGCCCCCCGCACAGCGCACAGCCACGCTGGCCGCCCCCTGCGCGACGCGTGGGCCAATGCCGCGGCGACACGTGGCGCGCACCCAGTCAACGCCCGCCTGCCGCGCCCACGTGCCCGCCTGCGCCCGCCGCCTGCGCCCCTGCCAGGCGCGAATCCCGAGGCGCCCCGGTTCAGCTCCGTGGACCCAGACTCCATGAGCCCACCAACCAGAAGACGCCACGTGTCCCGCCGGTCCATGCACCACGCCCGTCTGCTCCGTAGACCAAGTCCACTGCACCGGCCAATCCAGTAATGCCACGTGTCCAACCCCCCGGTCCACCGTGCGCCCCGCACTCTCCGTAGACCCCGCCCCGCGGACCGGCCCACTCCCGAGCCGCCACGCGTCCCGCCCCCGGTGCACGCCTGCCGCGTGGACCGGGCGGCCCGCGCCTCCGTCCGCCGCGCTGCCTGCGGCTGCTCCGCCGCTGCCGCCGCCGCCGGGAACACTGTTCCGGCTGTGAACAGTACCCGAAGCTCAAAAATAACAAGTGGGTAGTCCGTTTTGACCGTTTTTCGCGCGCTGAATCCGAATTTGACGTCCATTTTGCCAAATTCCAACTCCAAAATTTGCCGAAGGCATCCGGAAAGGTATTCCTTGGTCCAAACTTCGCGCTGAGTCCATTTCTAATATCCGCATCGCGCAAAACCACTTCTAACGATCCGACAGAGTCCATTGATCACCCACGTGATCCAATAAGCCCGAAGTCCGCCACTTGTCTCCAATTGGTGCACAAACACCTCCAACACACAGTACAGGCTCCCAGATGTCACCAATGACTCTACCACAGCTCTGCAGAGATCCAGGTCATCACATCCTCCCCCACTAAAAGAAAGTTTCGTCCTCGAAACTAAAATCAATCCTCAACCCGAAACCTCAACCAAATAGAGGGAGTAAATATCCAATCATCCACCACTCAAGCCCCCAAAGCTGTCCAATACCTCCTCCAGAGACGCGATACAACCCTCGGGTCTCTAACTAGAACAAAATAGAGGCGGGCATTCCAGAAAACCACACCACCTCATCCAAGTACAGCTGGGCTAACCGCTCGAGCTACCAAGTAGCCTGCATCGGTACAAGCATCGCTCCTCCCGGGGTCTCAAATAATCCAACCACAAGTCCATCGGCACAAATGCTCGATCCCCATACCTCTGTACTCCCAAGGTATCCAATATAAGCCCCCCAACTGATCACGTAGACTCTGCTCTCAAATCTCTAAACCGTCGGGATGTAGAAGCAATTCCCCGACTCTCCGGCATCAGCACCCAGCCAAAAGTCTACTCATCCACAGCGAAACATCCGCCTCGCTCCCGAAGTCAAAACTATAGAGGCGAAGATAACCCTCAAGCAACCCAAGTACACCAACACCTCCGGGCCTGGCTCCCCAAGAAAACTGTCCTCGCGGCATAATCAACCGCCGCGAAAGAAAACTGAACCCGCCAGCCCAACAAGTACCACCACACCGACCGCTTGTAACACCGACCGCTGTAACATATTTGCTCCGACTGTCTCAGAAATCCACTATCCTGGAAAAAGAAATCGAGAATGCCTCCACCGACTGATCTGTCCTCCATCACCCGGCGCCATGCGCCTCAATCAGAACTCGCCTCAGGCGGTAGATCCCAATCCAAAGGAGCTACAATACCACGCTCCACACCCGGCGCCTACTCCAATGAGGCGTCCTAAATCCGTACTGGAGGGACCCAATGAGTTACTAGGTATCCTGGCACAATCCACTCTCAGACACTCACATCCTATGCGCCCCGTCCCTCAATACATGGAGCGTGCAGTTCAGCAACTGCGTTAACTCTTGCCATAAAAGACCTTCAAGTACTCTCTATCCCCCACCGAACAAGACCCTGCCTCCAAGGGCTCTATACTCAATCCCACAAATCGGAATGACTCATCCGCCAAAACTGGCTCGCTTGATCAAAGCAATCCCACAGCTTACCCGCTGTCAACTGTCCACCCTACCTCGGTGCCCCAACACTAAACGTCGGCATGGAGGGGGCTACTCGCTACTCCGACCATTGTGCCACTGCGCTGATCCGACAACTGTGTCACCGCTCTGACAACTGTGCCACTGCGCTGATCCGACAACTGTGTCACCACTCCGACAACTGTGCCCCTGCGCTGATCCGACAACTGTGTCACCGCTCCGCTGATCTGCCTCCAACACACCTACCCTTCGGGTCCGGAGCTCTCAGACTCCAATCTGGGTATCCGGCCCGAAACAACCAGCTCTGACCCAACTACCGCACCAAGGTGCACCCGGGTCAGGGCCCAACGTCGGGGAGACACCGCTCACCACGACAAAACCGCAAATCAGCACACCCCAAACACTCGACCCAATCTAGCGAAAGTCAAAGACATCCCTCTATTTTTGTAACTTTATGTTGTCTGCAGCCAACATAACTGTCCCACAAAAATAGGATATGTCGATCCCTCTTCACTCACATGAAGAGTCAAACAAATAAATCACCGACTTTCGCAAAATGTCGCGTCTCTCACGCACAAACATCCTAGGGTCCCGCCGAAAAGCCTAGGGTTTCCTAAGTCCCAAATGACCTATCCCTAAGCTCTGATACCACCTAATCTGTCACGCCCCGAGTGTAAACCAGAACCCGGGCCCGTCTACAGATCCGCCGTGCACACGGTATTTTCCGTGTACACGAAGCGCCAAACCTGCTCAGATATAAGAAAACAATAAAAGAGCAACAAAAACAGAGCCGAACTAAAACTAATACATCTCAGACTGAAGCTGGAAATAAAATACAATACATCTGTATAAATGATACATCTGTCTCTCCCAGCTCACCAAAATAAATACAACCTGCTGGCCAAAAGCAGTCCCAAATGTAAAAGTACAACCGTCTGAGGAAACCAGGGTACACCACAGTCCAGCTAACACGCTCATCCTGCCTCGAGATCTATTTACTCAGCCGTCCTCTCTCCTCGACCCGCCGCTGAAAAGCCCAGCAGCACCGCAGAAGGACACTGCAAAACAAGGAAGAAGCAAAAGAGGAAAGAAGAATGGGGGTGAGAACTACTAGTAAACCAGTAGCCTCCCCTAGTGGGTATAAACCTCAAACACTGACACACCCACTAGGCCCTACAGAGGCAAAAGGAAAGAAGAGTGGTAAGAAAGGAAACCGCTGCCAAAAGGGAAATCTACCACTACTATGCCTCTAAAATACAGTCCTAGACTGGAATAACCGTAAGCCACAATAACCAACCGTCCCAGATAAACCCAATCTGTACCGCCCTCATCATCGGGCAAAAGCCGCGCGATGTGATAGCAAAATTCCTGCTGCCGCCCTCATCATCGGGCAAATAAGCCGCGCCGATGTGATAGCAAACCCTGTCCATAACTGTCCAGCCCCCCCTGCTCCGAAGGGTATCTCGAGGGGAGCTACCCCACGAGTAAAGCACCACCGGGCAATAACCTGCGCCGGTAAGATAAAAAGCATCACCGGGCAATAACCGCGCCGGTGATAAAAGCAGGATTGGATCACAACTATAAAGCCCCCAGTGGAACACAACCCTCCGCTAAAGAAACTGACTCCCAATCAGATGCAAGAGTAACCATCCGGTCAATCGCCCAATATCCGCGATTGACGCAATACCCCACAATCACGACCAGGTCTAACAACCGACCTCCGGTCACACCGCCCATATCCGCGGTCGCCGTAAAAACCACAATCACAATCATGTCCCACATCCGACATCTGGTCACCCGCCTACTATCCGCGGTAGCCACAAAACCCTCTAGTCCAAATCATGCCTGATCACCGATGTCTATAACCGACATCCGGTCAACCGCCCAATATCCGCGGTCGCCGCCAAAACCCAAAATTTATAATCATGCCCTATCACCGATGTCCCATAACCGACATCCGGTCAACCGCCCATATCCGCGGTCGCCGCCGAAACCCCATGATCCATAATCCAGGCCCCGGCTACACTATCCCCAAACCCTGCTCAACCCGAGCAAACCCACCTGACTAACGAAAAGGAGAAAAGAAGCAAACAAGGTTTCTCCTAAGTCAAGTTCCAGCATTGACAGGTGTAGCGATAAAGATGGCCTACCTAGATGTCTCCAAACAAGCATGCAAGTGTTCTCAAGGAATTAAAGAAAAAGGCGGACCAATAGGGGTTCCACATGTGTAACAATTAATAGAGCCGCATAGATATAACCATCATGCAAAAACATTATCCAACCACACATGTCTATGATCCATATCCATAATAAAGCTATCACTATCCACCTATGCATGTCATAAAAACCTCAACTAGTACCAACCACTGTCAGATAATCATAAGCCATGATATACATTCCAATCCACATGCAAGGTTAACCGCTAACATTCCATCCATACCAACATGTATAAATCCACCCACTATCAGATATCCACAATGTATATGACTTAAGCATGCATGTCCAAAAAGAGAGATCACTCTAATATTCCTAGTGAGCATGTCAAAATAGAGGTAAGCAACAACCACCCACCTCGATCGCTAAATCTCAAGTCCAAGAAGTGCTCTCGCCCAAACCGATAAGCCGCCGCGATCGCTGTACAAAATACCCCAAGACATACACACAAATAAGCACACAAGTATCCGCAACAAGCTGTCCAGAATTCAGTCCCGAAGATGCCCTGTTTTTACCTGCGAGAAGTGCCCAGAAAATTCCAAGAAAAATACTCTCACGATCCTCGCGACGAACCCGTCGAAACGAGTACCTGCACGCTCAATCCGAGCTTCCTACACTGAGAAACAATTCCGACAAGGGAACCACCCCGAATTAAACTACTCTCAAAAACTGTAGCAATAACTACTGTTCACAGATATTTCTCACCTCCGAAAAATATTCAGAAAATTCCGAGAAAATTTGGGGATATTCCTCGTGATGTGTAGATGCAAATCGCCTCTTGAATCGCCCCAATCCGATGCCTGTGCGCGAAGATATCGCCAAAAACCACACCGCTGTCCCAAAACTCCGCCCCAGAAAAATGAGGTCACAAGATGATCCGAAAAACCCATGAAAAGCTCGGAATGGGAAAAACCAGTAAACATGGGAAACGTAGCCCTACCTGTCGTGAAGCCAACGGCGCAAGAATCGCCTCATTCGGAGGTCGGAGTAAGCCGGGGGAGTCCTCGCACCGAAATGCGACGAAGAAGAACACAAACGAACGAGCGTCGCGCCGCGCCGTAAAAATGGTAACCTCGGGATGCGTGCCGCTGAAAAATCTGGAAATCTGCAGATGGAATCGCCACAGGGAGAGGAGAATTCTTGTGAAGGTGGCACAGTGAAAATCCGCGCGGAGAAGAAGCTCTCTGCAAAAGAACTCGGCCTTTAAATACATGCTGGAAACAAATCTGAAAATTCCCAATGTGTCCCCGTTTCGGGCGCTCCGACTTTCGGGCGGCTACAGTGTTGGGGGGCAACCAACACTGTGCGCGCCCGGAAGTCTCCCAGGCCTCCACGTCGCCCCCCGCACAGCGCACAGCCACGCTGGCCGCCCCCTGCGCGACGCGTGGGCCAATGCCGCGGCGACACGTGGCGCGCACCCAGTCAACGCCCGCCTGCCGCGCCCACGTGCCCGCCTGCGCCCGCCGCCTGCGCCCCCTGCCAGGCGCGAATCCCGAGGCGCCCCGGTTCAGCTCCGTGGACCCAGACTCCATGAGCCCACCAACCAGAAGACGCCACGTGTCCCGCCGGTCCATGCACCACGCCCGCCTGCTCCGTAGACCAAGTCCACTGCACCGACCAATCCAGTAATGCCACGTGTCCAACCCCCGGTCCACCGTGCGCCCCGCACTCTCCGTAGACCCCGCCCCGCGGACCGGCCCACTCCCGAGCCGCCACGCGTCCCGCCCCCGGGGCCGTGCCGCCGTGCCGGACCGGGCGGCCCGCGCCTCCGTCCGCCGCGCTGCCTGCGGCTGCTCCGCCGCTGCCGCCCGCCGCCCGGAACACTGTTCCGGCATGAACAGTACCGAAGCTCAAAAATAACAAGTGGGTAGTCCGTTTTTGACCGTTTTCGCGCGCTGAATCCGAATTTGACGTCCATTTTGCCAAATTCCAACTCCAAAATTTGCCGAAGGCATCCGGAAAGGTAATCCTTGGTCCAAACTTCGCGCTGAGTCCATTTTAATATCCGCATCGCGCAAAACCACTTCTAACGATCCGACGAGTCCATTGATCACCCACGTGATCCAATAAGCCCGAAGTCCGCCACTTGTCTCCAATTGGTGCACAAACCCTCCAACACACAGTACAGGCCCAGATGTCACCAATGACTCTACCACAGCTCTGCAGAGATCCAGGTCATCACCACAAATACGGCTGGCATGATTCCGATGCCCGATACAGACATTGCGAACTTCAAAAATTCATTCGGGAGATACGGATAGTCGGATTTCAGATCGACGCACCACCGTTCATCATTTCTCGAGCCCTCTACCGAACGATACCAGAGATACAATTCAAAATTCCAAATCACTAAGAAAATACTCTTAAAATTAAGTGATTGTAAAAAATCAAGGACACTAAACCGGCGGTCCCGGTCTCCCCCAGCACAAAACCATTGTAAACTTCGGGAGTTATTTTTTGGGCACGGACTCAGAAAAAATAAGCAAAGCCGTTTCAAGCGGTTTTTCCGTGAGAATCCAAATCGATCTCTGTTTGGACCAAAACCTTTTCTAAACACCTGTGGAAAAATAGCCGAGTGCCAGACAAGATCTAAACCACACTGGGTCCATCTAAGACATCCCTTTGATGCATTAGGCCTGACACCATCACTAATAGGTGTTTTCACATTATAGACTTACGAGAAACGCCTACATGGGGATCCGAAACCACTACAATAGCCATCTCAAGGACCAAGAAGTCCATGATCATAA
>JAQNDB010001599.1:0-47319 GCA_029204045.2 Tillandsia leiboldiana
GTCTCAGGTCAACTTGAATAACATCCACTTGGCAGGTTCCACCCGCCGTCCCTACGGCTCGACAAAGCGACCCAAGAAGGGATGCTTCTGCAGCTACACTTGTACCCTCCCTAACTTGGCATACCGCTTCATCCCACGGTCATGTTAGCACATCCCCAAAGTGCTCCTATACTCCAAGTCACTCTGGGAGAAATCAAAATATCCACGGAAAACACCACTCCCAGTCCGTCCAAGTACAACTGGGACCTACTATTCCTCAGATCTTGAAGTCCCAGGGCAATCGTCATTCCATTGGGCCTCACTAACAACTCAGAATGCCCCCACCCCGCGTCCGCAACGCCACCTAGCGAAGTCCTCAGCTGTCTAACTCCAAGTGGGCACTCGGATCATACCCAACTGCCGGAGTACAACTCCATCAATAAGGTCCTAGATACCATAAAAGGACCCTCACATCCGTGTATCAACGATGTCATCACCACCGTATACCAACGGCGTGGCACTAGGTCAAACAGACCCCCCGATCCATCGGCCCCTGCAGCAGTGGCCATCGGGTCTCTCTCAGCCCTACCGCGATATCCAATGAGGTGCTGTCCAGGTGTGCTGGTCCCTCGAACCACATCAAACACAATCTCTATCTCCCTAACCGGCGGCATTACCAACAACTAAGTGAATCCACACACGGGATCTCGCGGGTAACAGATTATCCTGAGTCCCGGTGCCGCCGTAAGCACCTCTCATCCGGTCGCTAAAACCAGAGTGCTCTACAACCTCCACGAGCAAGCCTCCAATTGCCCGCCTTGCCGAAGATCAAAGTCCTCCTCTTGCCGCAGTCAAACATCCTGTGGCATAGTGCCCAACCATCTCAAGCATAAGGTCAAAACACCTAATGCTAAAATTTCCAATAATTCTGCCGGCATCTCGCGGTCTCGGCCGCACTGGACATGATCCAAAAGCCTCCTCCACGTGCACAACAACACAGAACCTGTACCTCTGGTGCACGTGGTAACTAATCTGCCTCTAACCCATGTAAGAGTGGATCATGCTCTAACTCCGACTACCGTGGTGAAATCCACCTGCGACACTCAATCCACTACCAGTGGCGCCCTCCAAACCGGGCGGCACAGAGTCATCCGCTCAAAGCAAGTGGTTGTCGCTCAATCTGCCTGAAAATCAGGGCTATCACAAGGAAGCACGACCTCTGTCTCTGATCACATTGAGGCGACGAATAAGGTCCGCCGCAGATAACAAATCCACGCTTCCGCTGCGCCACTCAAATAAAACACTGAGGTCGCCTTCGGGGTCCACCCGACCTCTGACATCTCGGGAATTCGTCATCCAAGAAAAGAAAATTGGTCATGGCCCCTGCCGGCCGATCTGTCCTCCATCATCCGGCGCCAAGCGCCAAAATCCAAAACTCACCTCCTGGCGGCAGATCCCTATCCAAAGGAACTGCAATGCCGCGCTCCATACACGGTGCCTGCTCCCGCGAGGCGTCTAAATCCACAATGAAGGGACTGAATAACAGGAAGGTATCCTGGCGCAATCCACTCCCAATCTTATATATCCTATGTCGCCTCGTCCCTAGAATCCGGAGCGCGCGGTTCAACAACTGCATACACTCTCTAGCACAAGGAGGCTCTCAATTAATTACTCCATCACCACCAGCCGCGACTCTGCCTTCAAAGGCTCCAAACTCAATCTTACGAGTCGGGGTGGTTCATCTGCCAAACATGGCTCCATAGGTCGACCATTGCCCCACGGCTCACCAGCCGTCAACCATCCACCCTGCCTCGGTGCCTCGACACTAAACCTTGGCACAGAGGGGGCTACTCAGTGCTCCGCAACTGTGTCATCAAGACCAGCTGCTCCCTCAGCCGCTGACAAGCCTCCGACAATCCTGTCATCTGGGTCCGGGGTTTTCTGACCTCAATCCGGGTATCCGGCCCAGAACCAACTGCTCAAGCTCAACTGCCATGACAGGATGCACACGGGTCAAAACCCAGCGTCGGGGAGACACCGCTCGCCACGACGAAACAACAAAACAACACACAACAACACTCGACCCAATCCAGCGAAAGTCTAAAGCATGTCACCCATTCCACAGCATTATGTTGTCTGCAGCCAACATAATTACTTAGGAGAATAAACATGCCAATCACTCCTCCCGTCCCTTGGGAGAGGTATAAAACTCAATCAGGACTCTCGCAAAATCACGACTCTCACAAAGTCAACCAATGGTCAAACCATAAGCCTAGGGTTTCTAAGTCCACCATGACCTACAACCTAGGCTCTGATACCACTCTAATCTGTCACGCCCCAGGGTCGAAACTGCGACCCGGGCCCGCCAACAGATCCGCCACCTATGCCAACCTGCATAGGCGAAGCGTCCTACCTGCAAGAAAGTGCTACAACTAAACAGATATCAGAGCTATAATAAGAATCTGCTGTAACTAAAATCAATCACTGTACAACTGAAAATAAACAACACTGTCTGCCTCCCAAAATAATAATAATAATAAATTCTCAAGTACAAGCTCTAAACCCAACTGGAGGTAACTCCAATAAATATACAACAGTGTACAGTCTCTCGATACAAAAAATCCTCACTACAAAAGTCTCTCAAGTAGGAAAAGAAACAACTAATCTACTGCTGATCTCCTCTGAAGGGTACCGCTACTCTCCAACGCCGGTAGGGATCTAGCTCGCGACTCCCTCGCCACGATCAACAACCGCAGAGTCGGCCACACCTGCTAAGACTCTGCACAACCAAGAGAGGAGAGAAAAAAAGGGGGGAGAAAACCCCAAAGGGTTGAGAACTACACCAAAAAGGGAGTCTCAGTGGTACCACCGCCAGACCCGACGGTCTCCCCACCAAGTCTCAAGAGACAAAAACTGACCCAAGTCATAAGACTGAAATGGGTAGGCTGGAGACTCTCAACAGCTACCCTGCTCCTAACTAAGACAAAAAGGGGAGACCCAAACATGGGGTATGCAACCACTAGCACATAAAGTGCACCAACGACCCAATCGAACTGTCTGCCACATCTGGTCCAGTCAAACCTGCATCCACCTACAAACCACCTCCCAAAGACGGGCAGGAATTACGTAGGGTTGCCAAACGGACTAGCTCGCTATCGAGTAGAGGAGCATGCAGGCTATGGTCAAAATCCACGCTCTCTCTCTCAGAACGGATAGAATCAAGATGCTCAACCTCTCACACAGCGTGTCAAAGTACTCGCAACATCACGGGACCACCGTCCACCAGACGGCTCACAACAATACTATCACTGACCTAACCTCAACTACCAGTCCTATCCTCGGCCCCCCAGGCACGAGTGTAACAATGAAAGTATTTGACCGAAATAAACTCAATCGAATGAACCGGTGTAAAACCCGGTACTGCCTGCTCTGTTCACCAATCTCTCGAACTCAGTATATCCACTGTCCAAATGACCGGAACCCAACACTGTCTGACCGGCACCCGACACGGTCTGACCGGAACCCAACACGGTCTGAAGTCTACTCCGGAGCGGCACTCGAGGGGAGCTACCCACACGAGTAAAGCATCTCTGTCATCAACATCAACAATATCTCGAAACAGCAGGGCTCGATCATCAATCAGATCAAAGTGGGAAAACTCAACCACCAAGGAAAGACCCGACCTCAATCGGATGCAACTAAACGATAAGTGGGAAACTCCATCCACTAGGGAAAACCGACACCCAAATCTGGTGCATAGAGAAACATCCCGGTCAACCGCCCAATATCCGCGGTTGCCGCAAAGCCCCGCAACTAAACCAACCTGTCCCAGACACGAAGTCCCGACTACACTACCCAGACCCCCTGCTCGAACCCGAGCAACACTGACCACCTGACTAACAAGAAGGAGAAAGGAAAAGCATGGTTTCTCCTAAGTCAAGTTCCAATAAGTAGTGCAGCAGTAAAAGATGGCCTAACTACATGACCATACAAGCATGCAAATGTCCTCAAGGAAATAAAGGGGGTAAAGCATAATAATAGTTCCTTTAGGAATAAGCAACATGCCGGAATCTCAAAACTAAAACTGTCCACAACTCAGGGTTCATTAATAGAATGATCAGAATAACTCCTCAGAGTACAAATCCGCACATAGCTACGAATCCTGTCCCAAATCATAATCCAACCACAAGAAAGGCTATGTGCTAACATGGCATGTTATAGAATCTCATAGGGTAACATTATCCTAGGTAAGCTTACACTAGTCATCATATAGATGTCCAAGTCATGCAAATCCTCAGTATACCTCATAAATACTATTCTTGCAATCATTTATACCGATATCAATAACAAGCTTACCTACTTACCAATATAAACTATGTACCCTACACATGCATGCATCAGTCATAGAGGGGTGACATCCCCACAAGTGGACTTATACTTGCCACAGCATAAACATTGCCTTAAACAATTACTGAAAATAAGCTCACCCACCTGAAGCGCTTAACCCAAGGCAAACCTGAAGTCGGTGAAGTGGGGTAGACCGCCCGCGGTCCAAATCTGCCAACATAACACCCACGGTACAAGTCGCGCAAGCCTCGGCTTCAAACAGCTAAAAACACCCCTGGGCACAACAATAACGCTCAACATTACACTTTTATTCCAAATTAACCAAACATACACAATCTGAAAATCAGTCCCAAAGCCGCGCATATTTCACCTGCTGCAAGTGCCCAGAAAAATCCAATAAAAATACCACAGTAATCCTCGCGTCGATACCTTCGAAACGAGTACCTGCACGTCCAATTCCGAGCTTTCTACACTGAGAAACAATTCGGACAAGGGAACCACCCCGAATCAAACTACACTCAAAAACTGTAGCAACAATTACTGTTCACAGATAATCTTCACCTTCGAGAAATATTCAGAAAATTCCAAGAAAATTTGGGCATATTCCTCGTGATGTGTAGATGCAAATCGCCTCTTGAATCGCCCCAATCCGATGCCTGTGCGCGAAGATATCACCAAAACACCGCGCCGCTGTCCCAGAACTCCGCCCAGAAAAAAGGGGTTACAAGATGATCCGAAAGACCCATGAAAAGCTCGGAATGGGAAAAACCAGTAAACATGGGAAACATAGCCCTACCTGTCGTGAAGCCAACGGCGCAAGAATCACTGAAAAAGGTGCTCGGGGTAAGCCGGGGGAGTCCTCGCACCAAAACGCGACGAAGAAGACCACAAACGAATGAGCGTCGCGCCGCGCCGTAAAAATAGAAACCTCGATAAGCGTGCCACCAAAATCCCAAAACTTGCAGAAAGATGCAGCCAAACACGAGGATCAACTTTGCTGAAGGCACCCCGGCGAGAAGAGGCTCGGAAATGGTTGGAAAAAGGGAGAAGAAGAGAGCTCGGATCGCTATTTATAGGCAGCTGAAACAATTGGAAAATACCGGATATGTCCGGATTTCCGGGCGCTGGGAATTTTCGGGCGCGCACTGTAGCAGCCCGAAATCCCCGCGCACGAACACTGTAGCCGCCCGAATCCCTCCTGGGCCGCCACGTCGCCCGCCAAACAGCGGACAGCAACCCCTAGCCGCTCCCCGCGCGACACGTCGCGCCCCCCAGACGCCGCCACTTGTCCTCCCCCAGTGCGGGAATCCGCCCGACCGCGCCCACGTGCGCCTGACGCCGCCGCCTGCCACCCTGCCGGCTCACAGTAACCCACCAATCGGATAACGCCACGTGCCATGCCACTGCCTAGTGAACCCGTGTGCACGAAATCGTGTGGACCGAACCAATGCAAACCTGCCACGTGTCACCCCCGGTCCACCGTGCTCCCCGCACTCCCCCGTAGACCGCGCCCCGCGGACCGGCCCCACTCCCGAGCCGCCACGCGTCCGCCCCCGGCGCACGCCTGCCGCGGTGGACCGGCGGCCCGCGCCTCCGTCCGCCGCGCTGCCTGCGCCGCTCCGCCGCTGCCGCCGCCTGCCGGAAACACTGTTCCGGCGTGAACAGTGTCCAGAGCCCAAAAATAACAAGTGGGTAGTCCGTTTTTAAACCGTTTTCCGCGCGCTGAATCCGAATTTGGATGTCCCATTTCGCCAAATTCCAACTCCAAAATTTGCCGAAGGCATCCGGAAAGGTAATCCTTGGTCCGAACTTCGCACTGAGTCCAATTTAAATCCTTGGCGCTGCGAAAACCACTTTTGGAGCTCCGACGGAGTCCAATGATCACCCACGTGATCCAAAAACACACTGAGCCCAACACTAATGTCCAAATGGGGCACAAATCTCACCAACACGCCACATAGGCCTCCGGGAGCTGTAGATGATCCAGTAATCTCGTCGTGGGGATCCAGGTCCTCACAACTCCGCAATTTTCGGATGAGAATTTGGAGAAATGGACATCGTTTTTGGACTCAGCGCGCGAAATCGCTAAGAATGGACTATTTACTTGTTTGTTTTGGAGCCCGGATTAAGTGCGCGTTTTTCGAGGCGAGGCGTAGCTCGAATCCCGAGTTTTGGCGACACGGAAATTGAGGCGGGCGCGCGGCTCGGGGAGCGTACGGACGCGGCAGTGCGCACTGGCGCGCGTTCGGCAAGGATCACGCGGGGCCGCCACGTGGCGACCCCCCATTCGCGCCCGCGCGGACGCGGGGTGCGCGCGTCCGTGCGGCGCGCTCGGTGTCCCGCGCCTACGCGGGCGCGGTGTAACGCGCCCGTGTGGCGCGTGCCTTGCCGCGCCCGCGGTGGCGCGCGGTGACGCGGCCACGTGGCGGGCGCGCGCCTGCCTGACCTGGAGCACCCGCCTGGGTGTTGTGACCGGCGGTGCGCCGTGGACCCGGGGGCTGTGGACCATCCCCTTTTTCCTCTTCTTCTTCTTTCTCCCCCGCACGCCACCTTCTTCCTTTCTTTTCCTTTCTTCTTCAACCGAGCGAGAGGGGGTTTGAGGGAGGAGATGGTGGGTTGTGTGGCGTGGCGTCGTGGGTCGCGTGGAGCGTGCGAAGTTCGCCGGCGGAGCGTTTCGGCGGCGGCGGCGCAGTCGGGTAGGTCCCGTGTGCTAATTTTACGGTATTTTTGGCACAGTTTTGGAGCGATATTTTGGACTATAATTGACCCTCTTGCTCTTTGCTGTGTTGGGCACCGTGCACCGTTTTGCGTGCGGACTCCGTTTTGTGTGCGGATCCTGGCACCGTGCACCGTTTTGCATGCGGACTCCGGCACCGTGCACCGTTTTGCATGCGGACTCCGTTTTGCGTGCGGATCCTGGCACCGTGCACCGTTTTGCGTGCGGACTCCGGCACCGTGCACCGTTTTGCGTGCGGACTCCGTTTGCGTGCGAATCCTGGCACCGTGCACTGTTTTGCGTGCGGACTCCGGCACCGTGCACCATTTTGCGTGCGGACTCCGTTTGGCGTGCAGATTCCGGCACCGTGCTCCGTTTTGCGTGCGGACTCTGGCAGCGGACATCGTTTTGCGTGCGGATCGCGTGGAGACCAATTGCAAGTGTCTACGAGCAATTGGTGGCAAATCGAGGTGGGTGGCCTTATCTCCAAGTTTTATGGACTGTACATTAATTCTATTGATGTAGGACTATGCTTGATAGTTTATTTCCTTGTGTAGCATGCTAGATTGTTGGAATGGTTATTCCTCTTTATCATCTGTTAATACAGCTATCTTGGAACTTGACCTAGCACCCCCGTCATATGTTGCATGTGTAACCAGACCAGTAGAAAACCCTCACTTGGGCTAGGGTTAATTATGTTTAGACACCCACACTGTTTTGCTATCCCTGGACATAGTGTTATCCTCGCCCGGGTAGTGGCCGAGAGGTCGGATTTTCTTTTAGTGTGGGATGCGTTTGCACTCGTGCTTGGGAGCAGAGTGGAGTCTGGTAGTTGTAGCGGGTTGCTTATCTGTGCCGGGAGCCGTTTGGGGTAAACGGTAGTCCCGGGAGGTCTAGTATCCCTGTTGCGCTGTCGTGGGAGGGAGCCGTTGAGCTGGCGGTAGTCCCGGGCCGTCGAGTATCTTCCGGCCAGTGTTGTTGGGAACCGTTGGGGTTAACGGTGATCCCAGGTCATTGAGTGTTGTCCGACCAGTATTGTTAGCTTGAGTTGTGGGTCGTTCCTGGCTGTGGAGTACCTCCAGCCAGTGTGCCTTGTGCTGCGAGCTGTTGGAGAGGCTAGTGTCTCGTGTTCCGTGTGAGCTGATCAGCTGAGTCGTAGATAGTGCTCCGACTGTTGTGCGAGATATTTGGGGATCTTGAGTCCTGCCGTTCTGGGAGTGAGCGTGGTTTTGGCTATAGCCTGCTTATGCCAATTTGTGATACTCTATGCCGCGCCTTTTTCCTCAGTTAGAGTCGCGTCCCTGAGATGCCGCTGTGGATACGATGGGCCTGTTGAGGCAGTTTTGCGCGAGGGGTGAGTTAGTCGGGCAGGACGCCCCACGTAAATCCCGTCCTCATGGGGATGTGTGGTAGTGGGCAGGCGCGTTCCTAGTCGACAGGCGCAGGCTTGACTGGACCCTATGAGGCAGTCAGTTCGATTGGGTCTATTGAGCACCTTGGGTGCGAGTGGTCTCTTTACTTTCATCTGTTCCACTTTTTGAGTATCTAAATAGAGGTATGGTAGCTGTAGAGTAGCTCCAGCTTTTCTTGTTCAGATTTTATTGCACTGTTATCTTTTACCTCTAGTAGACCTTAGTGGGCAGACCGTTGGGCTTGTTGACGGCACCCACTGAGAACTACTGTGGGAAGTAGTTCTCACACCCGTCGTGGTGTCTTTTCCCCAGGGACTTCTGCTCCTGTTCCTGTGCTCCTGTTGCTGATCCTTCTGACCGAGGCGAGGGAGTCGCGAGCTAGTTCCCTACCCGTCGTTGGAGTGTAGCGGTACCCCTTCAGAGGAGAGCTTCAGTAGATTAGTTTACTTCTTTTTCCTCTGTTGAGTGACCTTTGTTGTGAGGTATAGAGTTGTACTTTATTTTACAGTTGAGAGACTGATGTAGTGAGGATATTTGTATATAGAGCTTGTACACTGATGTTTTTGGAGATCTCCCTTTTGAGTTTTGTATCAGAGGACTTTTTATACGATCGTATTTGGGAGATGGATATTGTATTTATTTTCGGTTGTGCAGGGTTTGGATTTCAGTTTTAGTAGTTTACTTTCGGCTCTGATATCTGTATACTGTAGTTGATTCTTTCTGCAGGTTAGACGCTTCGTCTGTACGGCAGTTTCCGTACAGATGGCGGATCTGTTAGTGAGCCCGGGTCGCAGTTTCGACCCCGGGGCGTGACATTGCCGACGCAGTCCAAAAAGGTTTGGGTGCGCAAAGGTGAAATCTTCCCTTGTCTTGTTGTTCATACTTCTTTACATGCTTATGACAACTCGTCTTGGTATCTGGATAGTGGATGTTCCCGTCACATGACCGGTGACAAAAACTGTTTTCAAACTTTAGAGAAAATCTCCGGAGGACATGTTGTTTTCGGAGACGGTCGTTCTTCTAAAATTGTTGGAAAAGGAACAATCGTTATTCCAGAAGGCCCAGTTTTGAACAATGTCTTATTTGTTGAAGGCCTTAAGACTAACCTCATTAGTATAAGTCAACTTTGTGACAATGGTTTTTCAGTTAATTTTTCTTCTGTAGAATGTATTGTAACTGATAAGGACCATGTATTCTTTTTGAAAGGGGTTAGATCAGAAAATAATTGCTATGTTGTTTCAAACAAAATTTCTGAAAAATGTAACCTAGTTTCTTTAGATAATGAAACTCTTTGGCATGAAAGACTAGGTCACATAAATTTTAAAGAACTAGCAAGGATTTCTAATAAAGACGTGGTTAAAGGGGTTCCTAAACTTTCATTTAAAGATAACATTGTGTGTGGAGGTTGTCAAAAGGGAAAGCAATCAAGGGCTGCACACAAAACATGAACCACGTTGGTACCAACCGGCCCTTAGAATTACTGCACATGGACTTAATGGGGCCAACTCGTCAACCATCTTTGGGAGGTAAATGGTATATTTTTCTTTTGGTTGATGATTTCTCTAGATATTCATGGGTAACATTTTTAAAAGAGAAAGCGGATACTTTCGACTCTTTTCATGAGGTTTGTCATCGTATTATGATTGAAAGAAATGAAAAGATCGTTCGTGTTCGAAGTGATAGAGGTGGAGAATTCATTAATTCTAAATTCATTGATTTTTGCACTTCCAATGGCATAAAACAAGAATTCTCAGCACCCTATACACCTCAGCAGAATGGTGTTGTTGAGCGCAAAAACAGGGTTGTTCAAGAGATGGCGCGTGTGATGCTTCATAGCCGGAATCTCTTGTTACATTTTTGGGCTGAAGCCGTGAACACTGCTGTCTATGTAATTAATCGAGTGTATTTGCGCCCAGAAACTTTAAATACACCATATGAGCTGTGGTTTTGTAGAAAACCAAATATCAAATATTTTCGTATCTTTGGGAGTCGTTGTTTTATTTTGCGTGATCGCGAAAATCTTGGTAAATTCGACTCTCGATGTGACGAAGGGATTTTCATGGGTTATTCTACAAACAGTAGAGCATATCGAGTATTTAACTTGGAATCTAAAACGATGGTAGAATCTATTAATGTTAAAGTAGATGAAGCTTTCCATTTTGCATCTGATAAATCTACCCCTGATATGTCTCTGGATGATGATACTCCTGTTAATGCATCTTCTCGTAATAACTCTTTCGATAAAGTTGATGCATCTAATGGTTCTTCTAGTTTATCTGAAATGCAGGAATCATCACATGTACCTCCGAGTACTCCGTTACCTCAAACGCTACGCATCTCCAAGGATCATCCAGAATCAAACATTATTGGAGACCCACAAGAAGGAGTCAGGACTCGGAGACAGTTGGTTTGTGGAGTCGCATGTTACGTCTCCATGGTAGAACCAAAGAACATCGATGAAGCTCTTCAGGATGACTACTGGATTGAAGCAATGCAGGAAGAGCTCTATCAGTTCGAAAGAAACAAAGTCTGGGAACTAACGAAGCCACCGAAGCAACACAACGTGATTGGTACTAAATGGATTTTCAAGAACAAGAAAAACGAGGATGGTACCATCGTCAGGAATAAAGCACGCCTAATTGCTCAGGGCTACTCACAAATTGAAGGTATAGACTTTGATGAGACGTTCGCCCCGGTAGCTCGACTCGAGTCGATTAGAATTTTGTTCGCAATTGCTTGTCATTTTAAAATCAAACTCTTTCGAATGGACGTTAAGAGCGCGTTTTAAAATGGGTTTTTAAACGAGGAAGTTTATGTGGCTCAACCGGAAGGTTTTGTAGACTATAAACAACCTAACCATGTTTTTCGTTTGAAAAAGGCTCTTTACGGCTTAAAACAAGCACCGCGAGCATGGTACGAAAGGCTAACAAAGCACCTATTGGAAAAGGGCTACACTCGAGGGGGAGCAGACCGGACTCTCTTTGTGAAGCATTATCAGGATAATTTCATTGTAGCACAAATCTATGTCGATGACATTGTATTTGGTGCAACTAGAGATAATGATGCTTCTAAATTCGCAGAAACCATGGAAAGCTAATTTGAGATGTCTATGATGGGCGAACTGACATACTTTCTTGGATTGCAAGTGAAACAAAATGATGAAGGCATCCATTTGTGTCAATCCAAGTATGCAAGGGAGTTGGTGAAGAAATCCGATTTAGAAAACTCTAAAGATTTTCCGACTCCTATGGGAACAAGCAATAAGGGATTAGGAAGTGAATCCCTTAGTGAGAGTGTAGACGAGAAGCTTTATCGCAGCATGATAGGAAGTCTACTCTATCTCACGGCTATAATAGGTTTATTCATTTGCGTAAGGCAATTGGAATGCTTTCCTTGAACTAATTTCTTTTTGAAATCATTGCTTAGAATAGGTTTTGTTTTGTGTTTTTGTTCATTATCTATGGTTGTACATAGAACATTAATTGAGCACTAGTACTATTGACTTTAACTGCATCCTTTTATATAACTTGAAATTTATTATGCTTTCGATATCATAATAATTCATTTGATGCTATGATCATTTATGTCAATTAAGTCATCTTTGTTTTGATTAAAGTCAATTTCTCTCTCAAATGATCTCTTGGTATAGTTTTTATCTTATTTGACAATTGAGTCGAGTATGAAATCGAGATCAGTTTTTGGTTGAATACCTTATATATTAAATAATTGATAGCCAATCGAGGGGGAGTTAATGCAAATTGTTATGCTCAAAAGATGTGGAAAGAGTTACATCCCAATGAGGAGTGTGAAAACTACCACCACATGGAGGAAAGAGCTACCACCTCGGTCGTCCGTGTACTGTGTGCAGCTACCACATGTATACCAAGCATGGTTTTTCAAGTTGATTAGATAAAATGCTTTTTGGAATACTTGACTCTGTCAAATTCCAAGGTTGGTATAAGGTGGGGATTTTATTGAAAGATACTCAAAGAGCCACTCCTTATAATAAATTGACTAGATATATTATCTAATTTATCTGGGATTTCAAACATCTATTGATCTTGGTATTTCATTTTCTTTACTAAATTGATGATTTGATAAAGGCATTACTCATAAGATCATGATAGATGTAATTGAACTTGTTCAACTTTAAGGGATTTAATTTTTATAAATTTTCGTTTCATTATTTGGATATTTTTGATAGATTTTGCAAAATCTATTTCTTTTATTATGAAATTATGATTTTCATTTAAAGTTGACATACAAAAGTGCTTACAATCTTTTTCTGGATTTTCTGAAATTTTTCTGAATTTTTCTGAAGAAAAAGTTTGGAGCCGATCCGGACCGGACCATCCGTTCTGGATCCCGAACGCCGGAATTTCCTACGGGTAGCCGATCCGGACTGCATTCACGATCCGATCCGGACCGCGGCTAGGGTTTTATATAGAATAAAAGGGTTTTGATTTCTTTTTACTACAATCTTTTGTTCTTAAGTCTCCAGAGCTTCTCTCTCTAGAAATCAACCGATTTGGAGCCTTTTCAACTCAGGTTCTTCGATTCCAAGTAAGTTTTCTTGATCAAAAACTCGGTTTTTCATAGTTTTTCACTATTTTGCTCAAAACGTGATGGAAATCTTGTAACTTTTTCGTTTGAGATTGGTTTTTGGTCAAATATCTTTTGAAATAAGAAATCTGGGTAGATTAGTTTTGATTATATGCTAGGTATTCTCTTGATTAACGGATTTTCAGGCTTCGATTTCTGAAAATTCGTGTGAAGACCCGGATCTTCGTGGTCATTACAGTGTGATCGATAGCTTGTGGAGGCCAATTTCTGTAGATAGTGTTGGTTGCGCGCAAATCGGACCCAAGAAACGGACTCAGTGCGAGTAATGGATCAAGATTGCCTAATGTGGAGTTTCGCCAAAAATTAGAAAAGGATTCTTGCAAAACGGACACCGTATTTGGATTCAGCCCGGAAAAACGATCAAAACGGCCATTTGGTTGCATTATTTGGAGTTTTGGACTTCGGAATCGGACTCAGCGCGCGAAAATAGCAAAAAGAGGCATTTTTGGAGCAGTTTTGGACTTGATTCAGGCGGCCGATCCATGGGGTCTGCGCGTGCACCAGGCGCACTGGCCACTTGTTCTTCCACGCGGCGGCACAGGAGAGGAGAGCGCGGGCCACGCGGCGCGCCTGCGTTGCGCAGAGCGTGCCCACGTGCGCGCGCCGTACTGCGCGTCCCCGCGCAGGGGACACGCGGCGCCACGCCAATGGCAGGCGCCGCGTCGGGCGTGGCCCCATCCGGGCCATCCGCCCGGGGGGCGGGGCGCCCGGATGGGCGCCACGTGGACCCGCCTGCGGGCGGGCTGGGCTGCGGGCGGGCTTGGCCCAGTACTGTGCACCGTACAGTAATTTCTCCCTTCTCTCTCTTGCCTTGTTTCTTCTTCTCCCTCCTACTTAAGAGCTCCTACCTCCTCCATCTTCCTCTTTTGGATCCATCCAACTTTGGGGACTTCTACAGAGGACTCACCTGCAACCCTCCTTCATCTTCATCAGCAAAGATATGGACAAAAGGGGCTTCATCACCATCATCTTCTCCATGAGGCAAGCATCACCATTGTTGCTGTTGGTGGACCTTCCCGTCGCGTTTCAGTGCAAAAATTTCCCAGGACTCATTTCTTGGAATTTTGAGCTCATTTTTTGTTCTACATTCTCACAAGAGGTAAGGCTACAATATTTGTATTCAACTCTCCCCTCAGATCTCATGTGTTTACAGAGTTTTAAGGCCATCTTTGGAACCCTTCATTTCAGTCTGGAATCCTGAACAGTCCTCAGTGTTTTGGCCTTTCTGGGCAGTAGGATGGGAATATTTGGATGATTTTTGCGGGGAAATTTCCAAAACTCGAAGATCTACAATATTGGTATGTATCATTTTCCCCGGATCTGAGTTTTTATTAGGGTTTATGCATGATCTTTGGAGCACTTTGCTGCCTTCGTGTAGAGATGGAACTTGGTAGATAGCGCAAAGTGTTTATGGGTTTTCTCCTTCATACGAGCATGAAATTTGGAGTTCTTTAGCTCAATTTGTATCTACTCTCAACAAGGAATCCCTGTTTTAGTTTTAATTTGAGCAAGGCACCTTGGAATGCAGATAACTTTGTGGATATAAGGTCTTTTTCAGAAATTCAAGTTGGGACTTCTTCTTAAATTCAAGGTGAGCAAATTCTCTTTTGTGATCTGTGGATGAATCCCTTTGGAAAAGCCTCTAATTAAGCTTGGAAATGCTAGCAAGTTTATGTTAGCAATTTTGGACAGCATTGTGATTTTTGCTTCATTTGAATGTTAAGGGAAATTAATGGTGGATTTTTGAGGACTTGAAGATGTTTGTATGAAAGAGGAGACCTTTGTTTTACTGTTGGAGACTTCATCTTGAGGTATTTGGGGCTGCACCTACATCTTCCTTAACTTAGTTTCAATTGCTGAAATTCTGGAATTTGAATGCGCAGTGTGCATTGTTTCAGTGATTGCGCCAAATCCGTGAGGCGGATTTGGATGATTTTCGTGGCATCGGACTCCTGGGAGGATAAGGATTACTCACGCCAAAATTCAGCCAGATCGGGCATCGGATCGTCAAGTTTCAGGTGGGTGATTCTGCTTTGCCGAAAACATCGATTTACCCACTCGGGCTATTGGTTTCCCTCATGGCATTGTAGTTGATGTTCTCTTTTCCTCGGTATAATATGCTTGGATATCCATGTTTAGATTAAGTTAATTGATTCTCAGTGTATACATGAGTGAATGAATAGTTTGATTGATGTTGCATTATCTCATATGAAGTTCATTATAAGTGACCATTCTTAAATCTATACTATGTGAGGGTAATTGGGAAATTAATCTTTAACCTACACCTTGTGATGAATGGTTAACCTAATCATGGTGAATGATGGTGATTGTCACGCCCCGGGTGTAAACCAGAACCCGGGCTCATCCACAGATCCGCCGTGCACACGGTATTTCCCGTGTACACGAAGCGCTGGTAACCTGCTCAGATAAAAAAGGAAATAATACTGAAGCATAAACAGAGCTAAACTGAAACTAGTACATCTCAGACAAATGCTAGAAATAAAAGTACAATAATCTCTCATGAATATACATGTGTCTCTCCCAGCTCACGAAATAAATACAACCAGCTGGCCGCAGCCAGACCCAAAAATAAAAGAAAATACAACCGTCTGAGTGTACAGGGGATACAACAAAACTACTAAACTCGAGCTCGGGGTAGCAGCTATCTAGTCAGCGATCCTCTTACCTCGATCCAGGGAAGAGGGTCCCGCAACTCCGGCAGATGACTCTGCAAAACAAAGGGGACAAGAAAAGGGAAAAACAGTGGGGGTCAGAACTACTATAAAGACAGTAGCCTCCCCTAGTGGGTAAACCTCAACTCAGACCTGCCCACTAGGACTACCAGAGGCTAAAAGAATAAAGGTGGTAAACTATAAGTATGACTACTGATAAAAGCTACCACTAATATGCCTCTACATGCCCAGCTAAAAGATAGCTAAATGTATGCATCAGAATATCGAAGTCTGCCACATCGGGTATGCCAGCCTACGCATAACACCGATATGGGATAGGAGTCTCAATGTCTGCCAAATCGGGTATGCCAGCCTACGCATAACACCGATATGGGACAGGAGTCTCAAGGTCTACCAAATCGGGTATGTCAGCCTACGCATAACACCGATATGGGACAGGAGTCTCAAGGTCTGCCAAATCGGGTATGCCAGCCTACGCATAACACCGATATGGGATAGGAGTCTCAATGTCTGCCAAATCGGGTATGCACTACAAAAAAAGAACACCGTAGGGGCGGTTGTAAAGAGACGGTTCTTTCAACCACCTCTACTATATAATCACAGAGGCGGTTTAGAGGCGATTTTAAAGACCCGCCTCTACATCAGTTAAAAAAAAAAAAAAATTATTAATTTTTTTTTAAAATTAATTCTTTCTAAATAATAAATTTTTTTTATTTCCCTCCAAAAAAAAAAAAATTTATTTTCACCCCCAAAATAAAAAACTATATTTCCAAAAAATAAAGAAAAAAAAAACCCTAATCTATCTTAAAAAAAAAAAAAAAAAGCTAGAAGTCCCTTTGTCTTCTCCAATCCCCACCCACCGGCGCGCCGGCCTTCTTCTCGCAGCAGCATCTCACCCACTCCTCCCCGGCCCGCGACCTCGCTCCCAATCCCGGCGTGCACCTTCGCGCCCACAGGCCTGCGGCATCGCCACCCCCCCCCCCCCCCCCCCCCGGCCACGGCATCGTCTCCTCATTGGCCGCGGCATCGCCCCGCCCCCTGGCTGCACCATCGCCTCCCCCCGACCCCCCCCCCCCCCCCCCCCCCCCCCCTCCCCCTCCCGCGGCCACGGCATCACCTCCCCCCCGGCCATGGCATAGCCCCTTCCCACTGGCCGCACCATCGCCTCCCCCCCATCTCGGCCCCTGAGGTAATTAATACATGTATTATTATTTTTTACATCACTATCGTCCATTTATGAATTCAGGCAATTGAGATAATTTGAGATGCTAGGCTGGCTTTATTTGTCAGCAAGTATCCTATCCATGCTCTCTCGACTATCCGGATCAATTTATTGCTATGTTAATGAATTATTTGAAATTTTCTTCATCTTGACCCAAGATGAGGTATTGTCATTTAGTATTTTTATTTTTAATTGTCATAGTTATGCAAACCCTTAAGCCAGAGGGGACTGCTATGCACCTGATGTACAATCAAACTTTGTATTGGTCTATTTTTTATTTAATTTTAAATTTACGTTTAAAAGAATGTTTTGAACTCAGACATGAAATTACTTTCAAAAATATAAAAATACTTAAATAATTTAAAATTTTAAAATATAATAATTGTTTTACTAGTTTCTCAGTCTCTGTAATTTATTTGTTTTGATCCTTCAAGTTTTTATGTAAGTTCCTCGTCAGCGACGGTAGATGCTGCTGCACTATTTTTATTATTAATTAAAGTACAAATTATTGCTAATACTATGATATAATAATAAATAGATAAATAAAGAGACAGGAGGTGTGCATGGATGAAGGGAGGATGGGGTATATGGAGAAGACATATATAGGTGTTTAATATTGCTTGATAAAATTTTTCTAATAAGCTAAATCTGAGTCAAATATCTCTCAATTTTTTAAAAAATCTGAATTGAATTCAAATTTGGAAATAGATAAAAAGTACTGAACATGAATCTCATGACCAAATTAATTGAAACCAATTCAAACTGAAAAAAGAGAAAAGTAAAATAAAATCTGAACTGACAATTTTGATTCAATTTTGTTTTTTTTTTTAATCTAGTAAAGTTATAAACCTTCGACATATTGATCGCGTTAACTTTCAAGCTATATATTTTCTATTTCTTTTGAATTACTAGCAACTGCTGGTATTTATTTTAAATTTAATTTAAAATTTTTATTTTGGCCTATAGGCTTAATCAAATGTACTTTGCATGAGAGCTTATGCATCACTTACTATAAAAACTCATGAGATATAGTAAGATTTTATATACTATGATAAAATCTTACTATATCTTCTTTTATATACCATCGGCCTGCGGCATCGTCTCACCCTGATGTAATTAATACACTCTCTTTTTTTCAAAATAATTCTAATTTAATACTATGATAAAATAATAAATAGATAAATAAAGAACAATAGCTTTTCATGCAAATGTCAAAATGTTAAACCCATCCATCTTGTAAATTAATTAATGTGGTATAGCCATGTAACACATTTTCATAAATTAATAATGCTTTATATTAATGTATAAATTAAAAAAAAAGTATATAAATAAGTGTATCATGATGTTAGGTGTTAGCTCTCTTCTTATTAACAGGCCTTCTTTCGAGGTTGCTGCAGTAGTCGCGTGATCCTATCAACAGGCCTTCTTTCGAGGTTCATCTTGTCCAAGTACGAGCATATGACTTTAATTATTATTTTTTTGTTTCATTGTTCTGTTTTCTATAAAAGTATTTTTTTTTTTTTTTTATATTTTCATTTTTAATTGTTGAATAAGTATAAGAACTTATAGATATATGTGTTTTTTTTTGCTCAAACCTAGTCAAACCCTTGTTGGGATATTGCTACGAGGATAAAGGATCTACAAGTTCGTGTTAAAAGGACGATTAGAAAATCACTCTTTAAGAGTAAGTCTCTTGGCAATCCATACTATTTTTATTATCTTGATTTGATTATTTTTATACTGCACTATATTAAATGCAATAAATTATTGATATAGAATTACTAGTAAGTTAATTTTTAGCTAAGATCATATTATGGCGTAAAACATATAAATTTACCTACAATAGATGAATCAAGAGAAAGTCAATCAGAGGAAGTAAAAAAGCTCAAAGAAGAAATGCGCAAGATGCGAGAGGAAATGGCTCAGCTAAAAACAAATTTATTACAGGTATGTTAAACTAATCGCAAGTTATTATATATATATAATAATAATAATAATAATAATAATAATAATATATATATATATATATATATATATATATATATATATATATATATATATATATATATATATATATATATATATATATATATATATATATAATTGGGTTGTCATATAACTAATAATTTTTATAATGTTTGCTTTTTTTTTAGGTTGCTGGGGACAAAACAAATATGGTTGGGGCATTTTCTCCAAATAATTTTTCATCGATTGCAAGTCACGAGCCCGAGGCCACAAATGAAGGACATTGAAATATAATTTAAATTTTTGTGAATGATTGGCAACTCAAATGTTGACAAACTATGATACTTTTTTGATTACGACATTATACTCTCTATGATACTTATTGAACGATATGATATGCGTTTTGGTTGGTATGTTTTCTTAAATTATGAAGTCTTGATGATATTTTTTACTGTTTGTTGAGAATTGGTTTGTTTCTTGTATTGTTAGTGTATGTTTGAAATTAAATGATAAATTTTGTATGATTGCGAATGTTATGTGTATAAATGCGGTTTAAAATAATTATTAAATATAATTTTTTATTTTATTTTTTACATAGAGGCGGTTCAAACCGCCTCTTTATAATGAGATTTTGTCAATCTGTAGAGGCGGTTTAAACCGTCTCTAAATAGCAAATCTTTATAGAGGCGTTTTAAACCACCTCTATAATATAATATCAGTAAAGACGGTTTGAACCGCCTCTACAATACAACATTCGTAGCGGCGGTTTAAACCGCCTCTATGTTATTACGAAATTATATATATATATTTAAATAAAAAATTTGATGCGGTGGTCCAAACCGCCACTAGAGAACCGTCTCTAGTATTCCCCGGCGGTCCCCCAAACCGCCTCTACAACGTAGAGGCGGCGTCTACGCCGGCGGTCCAGAGGCGGTCATTAGAACCGCCTCTAGATCTTGTAGAGGCGGTTTAAACCGCCGCTACAGTAACTAAGAACCGCCTCTACAAGCACATTTTGGTGTAGTGATGCCAGCCTACGCATAACACCGATATGGGACAGGAGTCTCAAGGTCTCAAGTCTGCGAATCGCGCACTCTGATCTATAAGGAAAAGTACCATCCACTAAAGGAAGCCCAAATCCTCTCCCCGATCTGATGCAATAACAACTGTCCGGTCAACCGCCCAAAATCCGCGGTTGCCGCATTACCCTGCCATCACAGCCTACCCGTCCCGAATCCCAAGTATCTGACTACACTATCCCAGCCCCTGCTCTAACCCGAGCATGATGTCCCCTATGTCTAGATAACTTGAGAAAATAAAATCATGGTTTCTCCTAAGTCAATTCCAGCATGATAGTGCAGCAGAAAAAGGTGGCCTAACTAGGTGACCATTCAAGCATGCAAAAGTCCTTTACTTAACAAAATAATTTCAGTGTTCCAATTCTTACAAAAATTACAGCATGCCTTTGTTTAGATATCAGAAGTACTAACGTGCCATAAGCGAGTTTATACACCTGCATAGGTTTCCCAATTATACATAAAACATGATATGGTTTTAGTCGATTATTACCATAAGGTTTTAAGCAATTGTTCCCAGAGATTCTAATCAACTTAACATTTGTAAGCATTACCATTATTAGCACCTAGTCCTCTAAAGATGCAAGTATCAACCATAAGTCCAATTCTTCCAATTTAAGCATGCCATATACATTCCACTAGTATACTAGCAACATTACATAAGAGTAGCTCCAATAGGCCTAGTGGGTTATCACAAGTAGGAGGTTAATAACGGTACCCACCTCGAGCGCTAATCCCTGACCCAAAAGCGTATCCCACGCTCAGTCCAAAATAGTCACCACAACTCTGTACAAAATACCCCAAAGGAACATACATAAATTAAACATTCACAGTTTACAAAAATCTGTCCACTAATACCACAGTCCAAAGTTCCACAATTTTCACCTGCGAAAAATGCCCGGAAAATTCCAAGAAAAATACTATCGCGATCCCCGCGACGAGCCCGTCGAAACGAGTACCTGCACGTCCAAATCCGATTTTTCTACGCTGAGTTACAATTTCTGCAAGTGGAACACCTCAAACCAAACTGTCCAGAAAATCTGTGTCAAAGAACCACAGTGAAAGGAGATTTTCACCTTCGAGAGAAATCCAGAAAAATCTGAGAAAAATCCAGGAGACTCTTTGTGAAATGTAGATGAAAAATGCCTTTTGAATCGCCTCGATCCGACGTCTGACCGAAAAGATACGGCTAGAACACCGCAGTGCTGTCCAAAAATCCGCGAAGAAAAATGGGTCAAATGGGTGCTCGGAAAACTCCAAGGTCAGCACGGAAAATGAGGAACCTCAAAACACAGGAGTTGAAGCCCTACCTGTCATGAGTCCAACGGCGCAAAAATCGGCGAAATCGGAAGTCGAGGTGAGTCGGGGGAGCCCAAACACTGAGAAGGGACGAAGCGGGTCGCCGGAGAACAAGCGTCGCGCCGCGCCGTAAAATCGCAAACCTCGGGATGCGTGCCCCTAAAAAACCCAGGGATGCCCAGGGAAAAGTGGATCAAGTAGAGGAAGAAAGGGCCAAGAGAAAACCCTGTGAAAACAGCTCAGAAAAAGGAGCAAAGTGACCCAAAGTCCCCTATTTATAGGCCCAGCCCACTACACAAAGGGCCGGGTTTTCGGGCGCAACATTCGGGCGCACTGCGCCCCGAAACCCGATTGTACCAACCCTGTCCGACGCGCCCGAAAGCCCCTGGTGAAGCCACGTCACCCCACAACAGGGGACAGCACTCCAAAGCTCCCGCCGCACGCCACGTGTCCCCCCGCGGTCAGCGGGGGTAGGTACGGCCCGCCTGTCGCGTGCCGACACGCGTCCGCACTCGAGTGCGGCCGACCGCCCACCTGGCGCTCCTGTGCGCGCGCCGTCCCGAGGCACCCCTCTGCGCACACCGTGGACCGCGCCCTCGTGAGCCAGCAAATCCCAAGCCGCCACGTGTCATGCGCCCGGTCCACCGCAACCCCGCAAAGTCGCTGAGCCGTGCCGCGTGCGCCGGCCATTCCGGGCACGCCACGCGTCCCCCGCCCGCGGTCCATGCACCGCCGCGCCTCCCCGTGGACCGAGCTGCGTGAGCCGGCCAATAATAGGCCGCCACGTGGCTCAGGCCGGTCCACGAGCCTCCCCCATGCACCGAAAATCCACGAAAACTTCCGGAAGCCCGTTTTTGGTCATCCGGACTCCAAATTTAACAAGCAAATAGCCGTTTTCAAGCGTTTTTCCATGCTGAATCCAAATCCAACCTCAGATTGGCCCAAAACCTTTTCTAAAATTCAGCAAATACAGCCGAAGGCCAAATCAGCTATCAAAGCCTCACAAGGTCCATCTGTGGCACCCCTTTGATGCACCATGGGCCAGACACACCAACACTAGGTGTTCAACACAGTGGATTCATCGGAAAGTTGCATGGGAAAAAAAATTGGAACACTACATCCTCCCCCACAAGAAAAAGTTTCATCCTCGAAACAAAAGTCATACCTCAAACAGGTGCCTCGAACAAGTGGGGGTAAGCATCCATCATCGCTGACTCCAGCTCCCAGGTAGCCTCGCGCTCATCGTGACTGCTCCAGAGGATCTTCACATAAGGGATGGCCCGACTGCGCAACTCCCTAACCTCACGGTCCAAGATCCTCAACGGCCGCTCAACATAGCTCAGGTCCTCAGCAACCTCCAGTGGGGTGAAATCGATGATGTGGGACGGGTCATGAACATACCTCCTCAGAGTCGATACATGAAAAACATCATGAACACCTGAAAGCCTGGGAGGAAGTGCAAGCCTGTAGGCAACTGGCCCTAAGCGCTCCAACACCTTGAAAGGTCCAATATAACGAGGGCTCAGTTTCCCACGAATACCAAATCTCCGAATCCCCTTCGAAGGCGAGACTTTCAAAAAGACATGATCGCCCACCTGAAACTCTAAGTCTCGCCGTCGTGTATCAGCATAACTCCTCTGTCGACTCTGGGCAGTCTCGAGATGTCGTCGTACCAATCTGACATTTTCCTCTGCCTCTAACAGTAGATCAGGACCCAAAGTCTTCTTCTCACCCACGTCACTCCAATAAAGGGGTGACCGACACTTGCGTCCATACAACGCTTCAAACGGAGCCATCTGAATGCTCGCCTGATAGCTGTTGTTGTACGCAAACTCAACTAATCCCAAGTGTCGGTACCACCCTCCTCCAAAGTCCAGAACGCATGCTCTCAACATATCCTCGAGGGTCTGAATAGTGCGCTCTAACTGCCCATCGGTCTGTGGGTGGAATGCTATACTAAATCGGAGCTGCGTCCCCAAGGCTGCCTGTAGACTCCTCCAGAAATGCGAGACAAACCTCGGGTCTCTATCTGATACGATGGAAACGGGTACCCCGTGCAATCTAACCACCTCTGCCAAGTACACCTGTGCTAGTCGCTCCATCGGCCAAGTCATCTGAACTGGTAAAAAGTGAGCGGACTTGGTAAGTCTGTCCACGACTACCCAGATACCATCCGCCCCCGTCTGTGCTCTCGGCAAACCTGTGACAAAATCCATCGTAACATGTTCCCATTTCCATTCAGGGATTGGGAGACTCTGCAACTTGCCAGCAGGTACACAATGTTCAGCCTTTACCTGCTGACAAGTTAGACAGTGTGCTACAAATCTCCCAATGTCTCTTTTCATCCCATTCCACCAAAATTGTGCCTTAAGGTCCCTATACATCTTAGTCCCACCAGGATGGATGGTATAAGGTGTATAGTGGGCCTCCCTCAAGATCTGCTCTCGGATCTCTGCATCCATAGGCACACAAGCTCGGTCCCTGTACCGCAGTACTCCCGAAGCATCGACTGAAAAGTCCCCTATCAAACCAGTCTGCATCTGCTCTCGAATCCTCATCAGGTGGGGGTCTCACTCTTGTTACGGCATTTTGGTCTTGGCATATTTCGTGAGTCAAGTCAGTGAGTTGAGTCGGAGTCTTAAAGGGATCAAATTGTCAATCAGCAATCAAAGACTTAGAGAAGATTCAACAAGAGCTCAAGTTGACACTCAGTGTCTTGAGTCTTGAAGATTGAAGTTGAAGAATTGTGGATCAGTTACATCAATCTCAAGAAGAAAGTATTCAAGAGGATCAGGTATGTTTAACTAAATAATTGTGGTGATCCGAATACTTTCTTATAGTGTAGAAACACTTGGATGAACTTTTAATTGCATAATAATCAAAAACTGGTGTTCGGACTTGTTCAGGATCCGGATCAGAGCCAACGATCCGGATCCCGAAGGTTGTTGCTTCATACAAGACTTCGATCCGGATCCATGCAATTTCCGATCCGGATCCCGAATGTTAAGTTTTCTGATTTGTATGAACGATCCGGATCGGGCAATGCGATCCGGATCCCAAACCATGGTATTTCTGGAATCGTCAATCTCGTTACGACGATCCGGATCGCAGTAAATCCGATCCGGATCGCCGTCCTGAAAATTTCCAGATAAGGTATGTTTTTGATTCTTATCTCTTTCCAAAGGTTTCTAAACTATAAATAGACGTTTAGGGTTTCTCAAAAACGTGGGAGCTACGGCCGATCTTTTTATAAAACTCTTGAGAGCAACCCTAGAGGCCAGGTTTTTATCGATCTTCTTCATAGCCTCTTTTAGGTCAATTCGACGGTTCTTTCAAGAACATATCTTTTGTCGAATTGATCTAATCTTTGCTTAGAGATTTCTTCTACGGTTCCTCAATGAGAATCTAAGCAAAGGATCACCATCGAAGTCAATATTCTTATCGATTGAGTTTGCGTCGTGGATTCGGCGTGGCATCGTGGATTCGGTGTGCTAAAGGCGTTTCGTGGATTCGAAACGTGTGCTCGTGGATTCGAGTGGCGTTCGTGGATTCGAACGTGTGCAGTGGGCGTGCAAAATCGGTGGAGCGCGAGGTCCAAGAAATTGAAGGAGGGGTTAAATCCGTGGAGACGGTAATCACCTTGTTATTCTTCTTTTCTTAGGGATTGTTATTGCGTGGATATCCAACCGGTCAGTGCAAGGTCCGAAGAAGCTGAAGGAGGGGTTTGAGTCCGTGGAGTCGGTAATCACCTTGTTATTCTTCTATTCTTATTGGATTGTTATTGCGTGTTGGTCCCGTGGTTTTTCTCCTGGATTGGAGTTTCCACGTAAATCTCGGTGTGCTGTTTTTATTTTCCGCATTGGTTTTTATTTTGCACTGAGATTGAGTTTTTAAGTATTACACCTATTCACCCCCCCTCTAGTTGTTTGATAGTACCTATTTAGATCCTTGTGGATCCTATAAAAACCTACAACTCTGTCTCTCTCGAATCCTGTCCAACAGAGTGGGCTGCACGACTAGAGACATAAGTCTAGCAGAGACCCCAGGGGACACAACCTCGAGCTCTAACCGCCTCATCTGCTCAAGTAATGGCGCCTGATCGGTGATCATCAAAGATAAACTCTGTACTGCTCTCCTGCTCAGGGCATCAGCAACCACGTTGGCCTTGCCAGGATGGTATAATATGTCTACATCATAGTCTTTCAATAATTCCAACCATCTGCGCTGCCTCAAGTTGAGCTCCTTCTGTGTGAATAGGTATTTCAAGCTCTTGTGGTCTGTGTAAATCTCGCAGTGCTCCCCATACAGGTAGTGGCGCCACAACTTTAGTGCAAAAATCACTGCAGCTAGCTCCAAATCATGGGTAGGGTAATTCTTTTCATAATCCTTCAGTTGCCGAGAGGCATATGCGATTACCCTTCCCTCCTGCATCAGCACGCAACCAAGTCCACTGTGCGATGCATCACTGTATATCACGTATCCTTTCCCCATAACGGGGAGGGAAAGGATAGGAGCCGACATCAATCTGTTCTTTAATTCCTCAAAGCTCCTCTGGCAATCCTCACTCCAAGTAAACTTAATCCCTTTTCGCGTCAAACGAGTGAGGGGTGTGGAAAGTTTCGCAAAACCTTCCACAAACCGACGGTAATATCCCGCTAAGCCCATGAAACTGCGGACCTCTGATACCGTCGTCGGTCGGGGCCAATCCCGGACTGCCTCGATCTTCGCCGGGTCTACTGCCACTCCAGCGGCTGAAATCACGTGGCCCAAAAAGTCAACCTCCCGAAGCCAAAATTCACACTTAGATAACTTGGCATACAACTTCCTCTCTCTCAGAAGTTGTAGCACAATCCTCAAGTGCTCCTCGTGCTCCACATCGCTTCGGGAATAAACTAGGATGTCATCGATAAAAACAACGACAAACCGATCCAGGTATGGTCGAAAAATCCTGTTCATTAAATCCATAAAAGCAGCAGGGGCATTTGTCAATCCAAAAGGCATGACGGTGAACTCATAATGCCCGTACCGCGACCTGAATGCCATCTTTGGGATGTCCTCGGCCTTCACCTTCAATTGGTGGTAACCAGACTGTAAATCGATCTTGGAGAAGACACAAGACCGTTGCAGCTGATCAAATAAGTCATCAATGCGCGGCAAAGGGTACTTGTTCTTGATGGTCACTTTATTCAACTCCCGATAATCAACAAATAGTCGAAGTGATCCATCATTCTTCTTCACAAATAGCACCGGCGCTCCCCACGGCGATACGCTTGGTCTGACAAAACCTTTGTCAATTAAATCCTGGAGTTGCGCCTTTAACTCTCGCAGCTCAGCCGGTGCCATTCGGTAAGGAGCCTTAGAGATTGGCGTAGTTCCTGGAACTACGTCAATCAAAAACTCAACCTCCCTATCCGGCGGCATATAAATCAGCTCTGGAGGAAACACATCCGGGAACTCATGGGCAATAGGGATATCCGCGAGTCCCGGTGCCGCCGTAGGCTCCTTAACCACACATGCCAAAAAGGCCACGCATCCACTGCGCATCATTTGCCTCGCACGGGAAGTCGAAACTACCGAGGCGAAGAAAGCACTCTGGCACCCCCTGTAAACAAATACCTCCTGGCCTGGCTCGCTAAAAGTAACAGTCCTCGCGGCGCAATCAATCGTCGCGAAGTAGCGAGCTAGCCAATCCATCCCCAGTACAATGTCAAAATCTCGCAGCTGACTAAGGACCATCAGGTCCGCTGGCAAAATCCAAGACTCAAGCTATACAGGGCAAGACCAACAACACTCCTCTACATGCAATGCATGATCGGGAATCTGTACCTCTAATGCATGCGGCAACCGACCTAACTCTAGTCCATGGGATGATGCAAATGTTCTACTGATAAAAGAATGCGATGCACCGGTATCAAATAAAGTGCGAGCTCTAGTACCGAAAAGTAAAATGATACCTGCCACCACGTGGTCGGCCGCCGTGGAGTCCCCTAACTGGGCGGCGTAGACTCGCCCGCTCTGAGCTGGTGGTCGGTAGTCTGTAGGGTGGGAGGAAGGAGCCCTACTCGCTGGAGCATAAGGCCGCTGCTGGGGCACCGAAGGAACTGATGCTGAAGAAGGAGCCTGCGGTGTCGAGAGAGGGCAAGTAGCTCGAATGTGGCCGGACTGTCCACACCGATAACAGCGGCCATACCTCTGGTCACAAGTATCCGCCGAGTGCTGTCCCCTACAAAAGATGCACCTGACCGCAGACTGGGGCTGCCTCGACTGCTGCTGCTGCTGCCTTTGCCGCTGTGACCCCTGCTGTCGCGACTGCGACCTCTGCTGCTGCGAGTGCTGCTGCTATCGCTGGGGCTGCTGCTGATGCTGCGGGGGCCACTGGGATCCCCCAGGCCCTTGCCGCTCCGAACGCCCACGACCCGTAAACTGAGGCGGTGGCGGTCGGGGCGGCCTCCAGGAACTGGCCTGTCCCCCATCGTCTGGCGCCGGTCGCTTCCTCTCAGAACTCTGAGCAACCGAGCCTCCACGTCTAGCGACAACGTGGTCTCCCCTCTCGACCCACTGTGCATGATCCACTGCCTCTGACAAGGTCTGAAGCCTCTGGGCATGCACCAAGGTATAAATCTCTGGGCGTAGACCCGTCTCAAAAAGCTCTACCTGGTGCGGCCCATCCCTGGCAACATAGGGTACGCAGTTGAGCAACTGCGTGAACTCCTGAAAGTAGTCCCACACTGTCCGATCACCCTGCTGAAGATTCTTCAGATCATCTTCTAGCTTTTTCTTCACGCTCGTGGAGAAATAGGTATCAAGGATCATCCTCCTGAACTCCGACCAGGGTAGCTGTCGGGTGATCTGAAACTCTAAGGGCTCGACCCGACGCCACCAAGCATCTGCATCCCCCTCTAGACAATGCACGGCCATGTGTACTCTGAATCTCGGATCAATGAAGAAATCTCTGAACAACTTCTCCATTGATGCTAACCACGATCCTATCTCCCATGGGTGAGTGCTCCGCCCCGAGAACCTAGGTGGTCCTCGCTTACAGAACTGTGCGAGTTTGTCAGCAAACTCCTGCTCCTTCGCTGGGGTCAATGGCCTGATCACCCCCTGAGCCCCACTGCTAGACGACGGTGCCGTAGGGACTAGTGGAATAGCCGGCGGTACAACCGGTGGTACAAGGGCCTCTACAGTAGTAGGGGGAGGTGCCGCAACCTGAGCCAGCAACTGCTCAAACCTCTGCTCCTGTCGGCGGTGACTCTCCGCCAACTGGGCCACCATGGCCCTCAGCTCACTGATCTTAGAGGGCCCGGACTGCTCCGGCTCCTCAGGGGGTATAGGAGTACCCCGAGTAGGGATCTGCCGCCTAGGAGGCATCCTACCACACAAGAAACCACGGGTCAGTAAACAAAACCACACTCGACCCAATCCAGCGAAAGTCATGGACACCCCCCCTATTTCTGTAACCTTATGTTGTCTGCAGCCAACATAACAGTCCCCCAGAAATAGGCTATGCCAGTCCCTCTCCACTCACAGGAAGAGTTTAATAACAAATTGCCGACTTTCGTAAAATATCGCGTCACTCACGCCCTGCCTTCCTAGGGTCTGCCAAAAAGCCTAGGGTTTCCTAAGTCCCAACTGACCTATCCTTAAGCTCTCATACCAAACTAATCTGTCACGCCCCGGGTGTAAACCAGAACCCGGGCTCGTCCACAGATCCGCCGTGCACACGGTATTTCCCGTGTACACGAAGCGCTGGTAACCTGCTCAGATAAAAAAAGAAATAATACTGGAGCATAAACAGAGCTAAACTGAAACTAGTACATCTCAGACAAATGCTGAAAATAAAAGTACAATAATCTCTCATGAATATACATGTGTCTCTCCCAGCTCACGAAATAAATACAACCAGCTGGCCGCAGCCAGACCCAAAAATAAAAGAAAATACAACCGTCTGAGTGTACAGGGGATACAACAAAACTACTAAACTCGAGCTCGGGGTAGCAGCTATCTAGTCAGCGATCCTCTTACCTCGATCCAGGGAAGAGGGTCCCGCAACTCCGGCAGATGACTCTGCAAAACAAAGGGGACAAGAAAAGGGAAAAACAGTGGGGGTCAGAACTACTATAAAGACAGTAGCCTCCCCTAGTGGGTAAACCTCAACTCAGACCTGCCCACTAGGACTACCAGAGGCTAAAAGAATAAAGGTGGTAAACTATAAGTATGACTACTGATAAAAGCTACCACTAATATGCCTCTACATGCCCAGCTAAAAGATAGCTAAATGTATGCATCAGAATATCGAAGTCTGCCACATCGGGTATGCCAGCCTATGCATACCACCGATATTGGATAGGAGTCTCAATGTATGCCAAATCGGGTATGCCAGCCTACGCATAACACCGATATGGGACAGGAGTCTCAAGGTCTGCCAAATCGGGTATGCCAGGCTACGCATAACACCGATATGGGACAGGAGTCTCAAGGTCTGCCAAATCGGGTATGCCAGCCTACGCATAACACCGATATGGGATAGGAGTCTCAATGTCTGCCAAATCGGGTATGCCAGCCTACGCATAACACCGATATGGGACAGGAGTCTCAAGGTCTCAAGTCTGCGAATCGCGCACTCTGATCTATAAGGAAAAGTACCATCCACTAAAGGAAGCCCAAATCCTCTCCCCGATCTGATGCAATAACAACTGTCCGGTCAACCGCCCAAAATCCGCGGTTGCCGCATTACCCTGCCATCATAGCCTACCCGTCCCGAATCCCAAGTATCTGACTACACTATCCCAGCCCCTGCTCTAACCCGAGCATGATGTCCCCTATGTCTAGATAACTGGAGAAAATAAAATCATGGTTTCTCCTAAGTCAATTCCAGCATGATAGTGCAGCAGAAAAAGGTGGCCTAACTAGGTGACCATTCAAGCATGCAAAAGTCCTTTACTTAACAAAATAATATCAGTGTTCCAATTCTTACAAGAATTACAGCATGCCTTTGTTTAGATATCAGAAGTACTAACGTGCCATAAGCGAGTTTATACACCTGCATAGGTTTCCCAATAATACATAAAACATGATATGGTTTTAGTCGATTATTACCATAAGGTTTTAAGCAATTGTTCCCAGAGATTCTAATCAACTTAACATTTGTAAGCATTACCATTATTAGCACCTAGTCCTCTAAAGATGCAAGTATCAACCATAAGTCCAATTCTTCCAATTTAAGCATGCCATATACATTCCACTAGTATACTAGCAACATTACATAAGAGTAGCTCCAATAGGCCTAGTGGGTTATCACAAGTAGGAGGTTAACAACGGTACCCACCTCGAGCGCTAATCCCTGACCCAAAAGCGTATCCCACGCTCAGTCCAAAATAGTCACCACAACTCTGTACAAAATACCCCAAAGGAACATACATAAATTAAACATTCACAGTTTACAAAAATCTGTCCACTAATACCATAGTCCAATGTTCCACAATTTTCACTTGCGAAAAATGCCCAGAAAATTCCAAGAAAAATACTATCCCGATCCCCACGACGAGCCCGTCGAAACGAGTACCCGCACGTCCAAATCCGATTTTTCTACGCTGAGTTACTATTTCTGCAAGTGGAACACCTCAAACCAAACTGTCCAGAAAATCTGTGTCAAAGAACCACAGTGAAAGGAGATTTTCACCTTCGAGAGAAATCCAAAAAAATCTGAGAAAAATCCAGGAGACTCATTGCGAAATGTAGATGAAAAATGCCTTTTGAATCGCCTCGATCCAACGTCTGAGCGAAAAGATACGGCTAGAACACCGCAGTGCTGTCCAAAAATCCGCGAAGAAAAATGGGTCAAATGGGTGCTCGGAAAACTCCAAGGTCCGCACGGAAAACGAGGAACCTCAAAACACAGGAGTTGAAGCCCTACCTGTCGTGAGTCCAACGGTGCGAAAATCGACGAAATCGGAAGTCGAGGTGAGTCGGGGAAGCCCAAACACTGAGAAGGGGCGAAGCGGGTCGCCGGAGAACAAGCGTCGCGCCGCGCCGTAAAATCGCAAACCTCGGGATGCGTGCCCCTAAAAAACCCAGGGATGCCCAGGGAAAAGTGGATCAAGTAGAGGAAGAAAGGCCCAATAGAAAACCATGTGAAAACCGCTCTGAAAAAGGAGCAAAGTGACCCAAAGTCCCCTATTTATAGGCCCAGCCCACTACACAAAGGGCCGGGTTTTCGGGCGCAACATTCGGGTGCACTGCGCCCGGAAACCCGGTTGTACCAACCCTGTCCGACGCGCCCGAAAGCCCCTGGTGAAGCCACGTCACCCCACAACAGGGGACAGCAGTGCAAAGCTCCCGCCGCACGCCACGTGTCCCCCCGCGGTCAGCAGGGGTAGGTACGGCCCGCCTGTCGCGTGCCGACACGCGTCCGCACTCGAGTGCGGCCGACCGCCCACCTGGCGCTCCTGTGCGCACGCCGTCCCGAGGTGCCCCTCTGCGCACACCGTGGACCGCGCCCTCGTGAGCCAGCAAATCCCAAGCCGCCACGTGTCATGCGCCCGGTCCACCGCAACCCCGCAAAGTCGCTGAGCCGTGCCGCGTGCGCCGGCCATTCCGGGCACGCCACGCGTCCCCCGCCCACGGTCCATGCACCGCCGCGCCTCCCCGTGGACCGAGCTATGTGAGCCGGCCAATAATAGGCCGCCACGTGGCTCAGGCCGGTCCACGAGCCTCCCCCATGCACCGAAAATTCCCGAAAACTTCCGGAAGCCCCTTTTTGGTCATCCGGACTCCAAATTTAACAAGCAAATAGCCGTTTTCAAGCATTTTTCCGCGTTGAATCCAAATCCAACCTCAGATTGGCCCAAAACCTTTTCTAAAATTTGGCAAATGCAGCCGAAGGCCAAATCAGCTATCAAAGCCTCACAAGGTCCATCTGTGGCACCCCTTTGATGCACCATGGGCCAGACACACCAACACTAGGTGTTCAACACAGTGGATTCATCGAAAAGTTGCATGGGAAAAAAAAATCGGAACACTACAGTGATAGTCATGTGTGAATGGTTGGTTGATTTATGTGAGGACTTGATTGATTTATTTGAGAATGATTTATGCGAGAGTAGTGGGTTTGGTGATCCTTAGTCTCCACTTGGTGATATGAATTACACTTGTCGATTCTTATCCTACAATGTGTGATGTTGGGCATAGATGTTAATCCATAACCTATCTATGTGAGAATAATTAGTGGATTGATCATTGATCTAACTTATATGAAAATGGGTGATGATGTGGGTTATTGATTTAGTTGATGTGAGAATGACCTAGGCTTTTGATTCCTAATTCCTTCATGAAAAGATGGATATCATTGTTGAGTTGAGGCCTATTCCTTATGAGACAAAGCAATTTCATGACTCCTATTATTTACAGTGAGATTGGACGTTGTTGGTAGATCCTATGTTCATCCTATGTAAGATCAATGAAGGTTGTTAAACCTTAAGCTATTCATTGGTGACACTTGATTGAATGTCCCTGTTTAAGTGTTGTTAAATGATCCTGGGCTTATTCCTGTATGAATGTGAGGGTTGACCAGCGTTGTACCATCTTATGTGATTTGTGATTAGGTGTGGCACTTCCTTATTTTCATACTTTGTGAACATCGTGTATGTGGTATTGGCAGGCATAGGCTATGTTGCACTTAATGTTCTTATGCAATCATCAATATTATGGAATAGCATGCTCTAATAAATGTAGAACATCGACACCTGTTTACTTTATATCATCTTGGGACATCTTCATGCTTGTATGGTCATCTAGATAGGCCACCTTTTTCTGCTACACTATCATGTTGGACTTGACTTAGGAGAAACCATGCTTTATACTTTTCTCCTTTTCATTTTAGACTCTGGGTATTTGTGGCTCGGGTGGGAGCAGGGGGTTTGGGATAGTGTAGTTAGGTTTCTGGGGATTTGGGACAGGCAGGGCCTGATGGCAGGGATTGCGGCAACCGCGAACTGTGGGCGGTTGACCGGGTTATTATTATTGCATCAGATTGGAGGTGAGGGATCGGGCTTCCTTAGTGGATGGTTTTTCCCACTTATTTAGAGTCGTGATCTAGTCCTGCTATATCAGGTTACTTATGACTACTTATTTCACTCTTGTGGGTCGCTCCCCTCGAGTGCCACTCCGGAGTGTGTGACCGTGCCGGTCAAGAGCCGGTCTGTTACTTGTTTTGGGTGCGACCGTACCGGTCAGTAGTCGGTCTGTCACCTATTTCGGGATGCGACCGTACCGATCAGTAGTCGGTCAGTATTCCCGCAGTTGAGTCTTGTGTTTGGCAGGCATGGCAGGCAGTACCAGTGTTTACTGGTGTATAGATTGGGTTTATTCAGACAGGCATTTATATTCTGATGCACATATTTAGCTATCCTTATTAGCTCGGCATTTAGAGGCATTTAAGTGGTAGCTCTCTTTTATCAGTAGTTCTGTTTATAGCTTACCACCTCTCTTATTCTTTTTCTTCCCTCCGGTAGACTTGTGGGTACGTCGGGGGTTTGAGGCTTTACCCACAGGGGGAGGCTATTGGTTTTACTAGTGGTTCTCACCCCCATTGTTGTTTTTCCCCTTTCCTCCCTTTGTTTTGCAGTGTCTGCTGCGGGAGTTGCGGATCTTCGGTTGACAGTTCGAGGCGAGGGAGTCACGAGATAGATCCTTACCAGTGTTGATTTCTACAGTGGGATAGATGTACCAACCCAGATTGTGGGTTTCACTGTACTCAGTTGTATTTTATTATTTCAGTTTATCTCCCTTTTTTGGATTTATAGATGTTGTATAGGTGGCTTTACTTGTATTACAGTCTCGGTGGACCGGATTATTGTATCATTATTTATGGGAGATGGATATTGTACTTTTACTTTTTAGTTGTACAGTGATTCAGACTTTTTATTACAACAGTTTTTCTTCAGCTCTGATATCTATTTAGTTGTTAGATGATACTTTGCAGGTTAAACGCTTCACTTATGCGGGGTTCTGTTAGTTGTATGCCCCAAAAGCCTATCAGGCTGACGCATTTTATTATATGGGACATATTTGTACTTGATCTTTATTATAATTTGGGCATTTTATGCCATTCATGTTTGATGTGTCCATGAATCGTCCTTTGAATTAATGAGATGATAATGTATATTCTTAAGAGTTAAGAATTTGAGATACAAATTATTAGTGATTAAGTCATAAATGCTCTCAATCGGAGGATCATCATGTGGACGATGATTGATCCGGCAAGATTGATGTATGTGTCGCTCTCTTTTAGGATGACGAGTCTCAAGTCATTAGTGTGGGGACACTGGAGCGAACGTGCAGGTGGTTGTTATAGAACAAGGGCACTGAGCGTGACCAATTACGAATAGTTACTTGGATGTCTACTCTTTCATCAGTAACTGATTCGATGTTGCAGTGGTACAACTTATCCTTAGACCTACGACACCACGGCCATTCAGTATGAGGCTACTGTAGTTTGACTATGCAAACTCTGATCCTAGTCACGGGTCTTAGTAGTATATGTTGGCTGCAGTCGGTTCATATTAGGAATGGGTGTTTGTTTATAGGGGATCTATCGCTCTCGGTAGAGAGATAATTAGTCCTATGCTATTTGTAAGGCAAAGCTCAGAAATCCTCGGCCGGGGTAATATGGTTCATAGAAAGGTGTTTCCAAGAGTAACCATATGAGCTTGTGTCCTATCAAATTTGTCATATAACGGGTGATGGGGTTTGACGAGTATTCCATGACCTCCACTCAGTTGGGACTATGCGATAGAAGGATTGTATTGTACGGTAACTGCACCTTGAGGTTCAGTCCAATATTCACTTCTGACTGGATTGCCATCATATGCTGCTAGGCGTCACTGGTGGATTGTGGGAACCAATAAGAATAATTATAGGCGAATAATTATTATACGATGGAAGAATCAAAAGTGTTTGATCCATCAAAAGGAGTTTCGATGATGATGTCGATGGGGATCGCATCATATCTCACTACCAGACAGAATTGAACCTATTAGGTCACACACATAAGGAATCGCGCATGATCGATATCAAGGAGATGATAAAGAAGTTTATAGAATGGATTAATTATAATCACAATACTAAAGTTTACTAATCTATTAGTAAAAGGACTAATTTGCAATTATTGTAAATTAGAGGTATTTAAGTGCAAAACTTGCATGGTGTATTTGCTAATTGTTAGTAAATATTTGGAGGACTTATGTGTAAATGTTACACACGTAGGATAATGGATAATCTAATCGGATTAGGATTCGATTTAATTAGTTACTAGATTTTATCTTGAGATTTAATTTAAAAGATCTTTCTTTGTAACTAATTATAAGACTTAATTAGTTACTATATTTTAGGAGATCTTTCTTTGTAACTAATTATAAGATTTAATTAGTTACTAGATTTTATCTTGAGATTTAATTTAAAAGATCTTTCTTTGTAACTAATTATAAGATTTAATTAGTTACTATATTTTAGGAGATCTTTTCTTTGTAACTAATTATAAGATTTAATTAGTTACTAGATCTTTCTTTGTAACTAATTATAAGATTTAATTAGTTACTATATTTTAGGAGATCTTTTTGTAACTAATTATAAGATTTAATTTTGTTATAGCCGGCCAACTTCCTATTATAAGAATAGGTAGTACGTATGTGATACGTAACAATTTTGGAGAAAGATAAAGTGGAAATTAATCAAGTCGCGGAACGTGAGAAAACCCTAGCCGCCTATCCTCTCCCTTTTCCTAAAGTCCTCCATAATTAATCATTCTCGATCTTCGGAAGATTGCTAGCACAATTAGAAGATTGATTCATCCTCCTTACATCGACGCAAGAATTAATTCGCGATCGGATCGCGAATCAAGGAGATTGATTTTTCGATCAAGGGCGTAATTCCGTGTGGACACAAGTAGAGGCCGGGTGCGTGCGCGGCTATCAAGGACGAACAATTTTTACCAACGATCGTCGGCTTCGCGGTGATCTCGACCCGCGCAAGGTAAAAATTAAATCCTAATTGATGAGATCAATTAGATTACCTTTTTATGATCTAAAACAAAACATGAGGCGATCTTGGTTTAAGAAAAAATTTTAATTGCGTTTCTTTCTTCCCCTGCGCATATATCCGTATTTTTCTTACAGTGGTATCGGAGCCACCCTCATCGTTTGTTTTAGATCTAATCTCTTTTTCGATGTTGATTGGGTTTTTCTGGAACGATCAAAATGAAAACAATGAAGATTGTTTTTGAGTATATTTTTGATTGTTTTGAAACGCTAATTAATTAGCACACTTGCAGGCAAGAGGCCGCAACGTTAATTAAATTAGCACACTTGCAGGCAAGGGCTACAATGCTAATTAGATTGGCATTGCCTTGCATGACGGATTTTTACATGATGTGATCATGCGCGCCTTGTGGTTGCTTTGTGCAAGATCGCAATTTAAAATTAATTTGAAACCCAATTAATTAGAAATCGAATTAGAGAATTTTATTTTATATGCCTGTGATGTGTATGAGGTGATGATCATGGATAGCAACCTTGTGATGATGTGAATGGGTGTAATTTAATAAGGACCCAGTGTTAGATTCCTTTTGAGTGCCTGCGTGCACCAATTAAATTATGTAATTTGGAGACCTGCGCGTCTCATTATTATTATGGGTTGTATTGTAATTGTTGCAAAAATTAAACGGTAAAGGGGTAGTTCTAGGTTCCATGACGATTTGTTCCATTCAAGAGTTGATGCGGTGCAGATCAAGTTTGGACCAAATATTGATCGAGGGAGCCGACAAGAGTTGATCTACTCCAATCTGATCAAGATGCAGAGCAAGTTTTTGTGTGTAATACCCTCTGACCCGATTCCGGCCTGGTGGCTCAGGCTCGAATCAAATTAAAATCCATGATCATCACCGGTAGTTATTTTTAAATATATATGCGATATATGTGCATATGATGCGATGGTTTGCATGAGATGTAAAATTTATAATAAATTAAAACTGATGAGATAACAAATCTCCCTAAATAAAATATTAAGTTAATGGTGTTATGAACCCATTAGTGGCCTTCCATCGTTGTAGGGTGTGGGCGTCTCTTTAGTGTTGATTGATGCACCCGGACACGGGGGTCAGTTGCATTAGGGAGCCGCAACCATTCTATTGGCATGAGATGCTATGTGGTAAGAAAGGGGTTGAATCCAAGAATCTGTCAGGATGAGGATTCAATGACTTTTTATTTGCATGATGAACGGTGGGTCTAACTTAACCAAAAGATAAGGCCAAGAATCTGTTAGGATGAGGCCTATATTTTTGGAGGCCAAAGATAAAATTGCGATTTGCTTGAGAAGCATTGAACAAGAGTTGTTCACTCATTTCTTTACTCATTGCCAAGAATCTGTCAGGATGAGGTAGTGTGCAAATAGATGGGACCGCAATTCCCACTAGAAACTTTTAGTAAAGTTTCCGTTTTCTCCACTCGGGGAGTGTGGAGATTCGCTAAAATTAGTGGGAGGCACCATTTAGATTTAATGCCCCTAATCAAAATGGATTATGATTAAGTACACAACTAATTAGAATCTTAACCATCTGCAGAAAATGTCCGCCTCTAACCTGTCACGCCCCGGGTCGAAACTGCGACCCGGGCTCGCCAACAGATCCGCCGCCCATACGGGAAGCCCCGTATAGACGTAGCGACTAACCTGCAAAAGAGATCTACACTAAACAGATATCAAAGATGATAAGGTAAAAGCTGGATAAAATAAATACAACTCTAACAAAATATACAACCAGAGTCCTCACCAAAATACAAATATCTCTCAAAATAAGAAGAGTACAACTCAATCCTCACTACAAGGTCACTCGACAAGAACTCTCAAAAAGTAGGGAGGTACATCTACTCTCAAGCGACAACTGGTAGGGATCTATCTCGCGACTCCCTTACCTCGATCAGTCGGGTCAGCAACAGGTGCGGCAGGAACTGGAGCAGAAGAAGAAGTCCCTGGGAAAAAAATACACCACGACGGGTGTGAGAACTACGTCCCAAGTAGTTCTCAGTGGGTGCCGCCAACAAGCCCGACGGTCTGCCCACTAAGTCTACTAGAGGCAAAAAGTAACAATGCAGTGCGGAAAGGGGAAAGCTGGTAAAGTAATCTCTACAGCTACTATGCCTCTATCTAGATGCTCAAAAGTGGGACAGAAAGAACATGATGCTACAACTAGCTCTCGACTCAAACCACCCAATCTCAACTGACTGCCGCATAGGGTCCAGTCAAACCTGCGCCTACCTACTGTCGTCACGTCCCGGGGGACCGGACTTACGTAGGGCGTCCGTGACTGCCACTAACTGGCCCAGCCAGAGGGACTGTGTCCGTGACTGCCACTAACTGGCCCAGTCAGAGGGAACACTGCGTCGACAAGTCGCGATAGAGGAACAGGCCCAACTCCGGAGTGGCTCTCGAGGGGAGCGACCCCACCGAGGAAAGTATCCGCGCATCTCTGTCGAGCTCAAATGTGGCTCATGCAGGCTATAATCCAAATCCTCGATCAACAAGATCGACTGAAACCAAAGGAACACTGTCTCACACACAGGCTGGAAAACTGCACAGCCGAGACTCACTGTCACTCAAAATAGCTCTCAAGATCTCAAATCTACAACCCAAGTCACTTTCCCAAAGAAACCTGGTCTACAGACTGCTAACAACTCCACTCGGTCCCCAGACACGAGTGTAAATGCATCCCACAATAATCCGACCTCTCGGCCCACTACTTGGGCGAGGAGAACTCTAAGTCCAGAGTGATATACAGAAAAGTGATGTGGGAATGTCTAGAGCAATAAAAACCTAGCCCAAGTTGAGGTTTTCTACAGTCTGGCTGAACATGCATCATATGGCAGTGGTGCTAGGTCAAGTTCCAAGATAAACAATAAACAACAGCTTGTAGGGAGCAAGATAATAATAATCAACAGCTTAGGGGAGAAAAATAATCACAGGATCATCTAACTACAACAGGAACATCAATTCACACATTCTAGCATGCTGGACATCAAACATTAAAATATGCAAGTCCCTAAAGTTAGAATTAGTCCACAGTCCGCTGATCTTGAAAAGAGGTCACCCACCTGATGCGCTGATCAGTCCAAGTCCTACAGCTGAAATACCAACAACACAGCAACTCACTGTCCAGTAAATCCAGTACAGTCCAAATCCCACCTGGATTCAACATAGGCTACAATTATACACAATCCCCCAAAAAATCTGTCCAAAAATCACATGCTGAATTTCAGCTGCACAGAAGCCAAAATATCACCTACTGAAAGTGCTCAATAAATTCCAATAAAAATATCCCGGCGTTCTTCGCGTCGATAGCTTCGAAACAAGTACCTGTACGCCCAAATCGGAGTTCCGTAGGCCAAGATATAAATTCCACAACACGGGCGCGCGAAGACATGCAACCACATAACTGTAAAATCTTGCACAGATAAAAAAGGAAGATGTATACCTCCGGGAAGATCTCAGGAAATTCCAAAAAAATACCACGATGATCCTTGCGTCGAGTAGATGAAAAAAGTCTATAAGCACGTCCTGATCCGAGATTTGTGCGCGAAGATCTCTTCAAAAGAAGCTGCTTTCCTCACCAAAAACTCACAGCAAGAAGGGTCCAAATGAGCACGAGAAAGCACCTCGAAAAACGCGAAATCTGAAAATGTGCGAGAAACCAAAAATCGTAGCCTCACCTGTTACGAATCCAGCAGCGAAGAAAACGCTCGAAAAGATGGTCGGAGTAGGTCGGGGGAGCTCATACACCAAAGAGCGACGGAAGAAACACCGAAGAAAGAGCGTCGCGCCGCGCCAAGAAAATGAGAATCTCGAAAAGCGTGCTACCAAAAATCCCCAAACTCTGCAGATGGAAGCTTGACAGTGTGAGAATCAACTTTGGTGAAGAACTCCCTTCGGTTTGAGGCTCGGAAGTGCCAAAAAAATGAAGGATAAAGAGTTTCGGGCTATTTATAGGCCGCAGAAAACAATTGGAAGAATTCCCAATAAGTCCCCACTTTCGGGCGCAGGGGGGATTTCGGACGGCTACAGTGTTGGGCCTAGCCCAACACTGTGCGCGCCCGAATTCTTCCCGTGCGGCCACGTAGCCCAGCAAACAGGCGGCAGCGGGCGGAGCTACTCAGCGGCGGCCACGTCGCGCGCCTCCCCGCCCGACACGCGTCCCGCACAGCGAACAGCTGTGCGGGGCGCGCCAAACGCCGCCACGTGTCCCTCCCCGCGGTCAAAGCGGGTAGGTGGCGCCCGCCGGTGGCAGGGCGACACGTGGCCCTGCCACTGTCGCGGTCACACGTGCGGGCAGGGCGCCGCCCTGGCCGGCTGCCACGCACAGCGCCCCGAGGCGCCCGTCCGCCGATCCGTGCGCCGCGCCTCGTGAGCCCGCGAATGGGGTGACGACACGTGTCCTGTGCACCCGGTCCACGCAACCAATTAAGGTTCCGTGGACCGCGCCGCGTGCACCGACCAACCGCGGGATGCCACATGTCCCCCCGCCCCGGTCCATGCACCACCGCGCAAACTCTGTAGACCGCGCCTCACGGGCCCGCCAATCAGGCGGCGCCACGTGTCATGCGCCGGGTCCGTGTGTTACGGCATTTTGGTCTTGGCATATTTCGTGAGTCATGTCAGTGAGTTGAGTCGGAGTCTTAAAGGGATCAAATTGTCAATCAGCAATCAAAGACTTAGAGAAGATTCAATAAGAGCTCAAGTTGACACTCAATGTCTTGAGTCTTGAAGATTGAAGATGAAGAATTGTGGATCAGTTACATCAATCTCAAGAAGAAAGTATTCAAAAGGATCAGGTATGTTTAACTAAATAATTTGGTGATCCGAATACCTTCTTATAGTGTAGAAACACTTGGATGAACTTTTATTGTCATAATAATCAAAAACTGGTGTTCGGACATGTTCAGGATCCGGATCAGAGCCAACGATCCGGATCCCGAAGGTTGTTGCTTCATACAAGACTTCGATCCGGATCCATGCAATTTCCGATCCGGATCCCGAATGTTAAGTTTTCTGATTTGTATGAACGATCCGGATCGGGCAATGCGATCCGGATCCCGAACCATGGTATTTCTGGAATCGTCATTCTCGTTACGACGATCCGGATCACAGTAAATCGATCCGGATCGCCGTCCTGAAAATTTCCAGATAAGGTATGTTTTTGATTCTTATCTCTTTCCAAAGGTTTCTAAACTATAAATAGACATTTAGGGTTTCTCAAAAATGTGGGAGCTACGGCCGATCTTTTTATAAAACTCTTGAGAGCAACCCTAGAGGCTAGGTTTTTATCGATCTTCTTTATAGCCTCTTTTAGGTCAATTCGATGGTTCTTCAAGAACATATCTTTTGTCGAATTGATCTAATCTTTGCTTAGAGATTTCTTCTACGGTTCCTCATTGATAATCTAAGCAAAGGATCACCATCGAAGTCAATATTCTTATCGACTGAGTTTGCGTCGTGGATTCGACGTGGCATCGTGGATTCGGTGTGCTAAAGGCGTTTCGTGGATTCGAAACGTGTGCTCGTGGATTCGAGTGGCGTTCGTGGATTCGAACGTGTGCAGTGGGCGTGCAAATCGGTGGAGCGCGAGGTCCAAGAAATTGAAGGAGGGGTTAAATCCGTGGAGACGGTAATCACCTTGTTATTCTTCTTTTCTTAGGGATTGTTATTGCGTGGATATCCAACCGGTCAGCGCAAGGTCCGAAGAAGCTGAAGGAGGGGTTGAGTCCGTGGAGTCGGTAATCACATTGTTATTCTTCTATTCTTAGTGGATTGTTATTGCGTGTTGGTCCCGTGGTTTTTCTCCTGGATTGGAGTTTTCACGTAAATCTCGGTGTGCTGTTTTTATTTTCCGCATTGGTTTTTATTTTGCACTGAGATTGAGTTTTTAAGTATTACACCTATTCACCCCCCCTCTAGTGTTTGATAGTACCTATTTAGATCCTTTGGGATTCATAACTCTACAATTGGTATCAGAGAGGGTTTTAGGTTTATCTATCATGTTGGGTGAAAGTGGTAATATTTATAGACCTCCTTTTTTTGATGGGACTAATTATGCTTATTGGAAAGTGCGGATGAGAGCTTTTCTCATTGCAATTGATGAGCGGGTTTGGCAATCCGTGGAATACGGTTGGGTGCATCCTGTTGAGGAAGTAGGAAATTCTACTACCCCAAAACCTCGCTCTAGATGGTCCAAAGAGGAATTTGAAAGATCTTCTTACAATAGGAAAGGTATGAACGCTTTATTTAATTCTCTTTCCTCGACTGAGTTCACACGAATTTCCGCGTGTGAAACCGCAAAGGAAATTTGGGATATTCTCAAAATTACACATGAGGGTACTAATCTTGTAAAAATTCAAAAGCTCCAGATGCTTACAAGTCAATTTGACTCTATTCATATGGAAGAGCATGAATTGTTTACAGATTATTACACTAGACTTCAAGATGTAATAAATACATGTGCTAATTTAGGAGAAAAGATCCCGGAGTCGAAAATTGTAAGAAAGATACTTCGGACTCTTCCGGAACGGTTTAGGGCAAAGGTAACCACCATTTGAAACCGTTAGTCATCCGGATGAGATGAGTATAGAGGAATTAGTAGGTGCTTTGCAAACTTATGAAATGACTTTTCCTACTAATCAAGTTCTTCCAAGTCTTCTTCTAAGCTTACAGGTATTGCATTCAAATCAACAAAGGAAGAAGATAGCGAATCAAGTTCCGACGATGAAATCTCTTTTGCCGATTTTGAAGAACAATTGGCGCGGATAGTAAAGAAATTTCGTCGGAAGTTTTGGAAGAATCGAACCGATGGATCTTCATCCACGAAATCTTCTAAAGGATCATCGGGTTTCTAAATCCTCTAATCTCAAAAAGCTTTGCAAAACCCTCTAAAGAAAAAAAGAAAGATGATTTCGAAGGGGAAATCCAATGCTATCGATGCAAAGGCTACGGCCATTTTTCAACGGATTGTCCTTCTTCGAAATCATATAAAAAGAGGGCTTTGCAAGCAAAAACATGGGACGATTCTACTTCTAATGAATCGACCTCAAGTAAAGGGGAAAAAGTTGTTGCCTCTCATGCCTCTTATATTCCCTCTTCTAATGGTTGCTTATCATTTTTAATCACTGACTCTATTCCTTTGATTTTGCATGAAACATCAACATCCGGCGGAGAGTCATCAAGTGAGGGGGAGTTGGACGAGGAAGAACTCGTTGAGGCATATCATCAACTTCTTGCGGAATCTAAGAAGATGGCCAAGCATATCAAGAAGTTGAGGAAGCAACGACTTGAGAATCAAGACGAGAATCATGCTTTAAAGATAAACTTCATGATCTCGAGGAGGAACAAGGACGTTTATTGAATAACAATAAAATCCTCCAAGAAAAGCTAACCAATCGGAGACATACGCTAATCATATACGGACAAGATTGGTTTTCTAGAAAAACAGTTTGAGGAGATTCATGTCACCAACCAAGCATTGACCAAACAAGTTCATCAACTTAAATCCGACATACAAAGGATCTCAACCGATTCCAAGAAACTTGAGTGTATGTCCGGTTTAGGTCAAACAAGCAAGGTTGGTTTGGGATTCAAAAAGGACCAAACTGTGCATGCTTCAAGTTCCACAATGAAATTGAAAGGAAGAACTTGTCACTTATGTGGACTTGAAGGACATTTGGTGAAGAATTGCCCGAAAAAGAGAAAGAAGAGTCCTTCGGCAACTTCATCTACGGAGCGAACTCAACGGAATCAAAAGACACATCAAGTCAAAGGAGTTCACTCAACCCACCAAAGGTCCGAGCCACAACATCAATCATTCAAGTGGATCACTGCGAGGCAAAAGACCTAAGGTGGATCAACAGTCAAAGCGACAACCCCCGGCCACAACTAATCAAGACAACCCAAAATCCAGCGATTTTGGATTCGGAAGATGATATCTTTCCTTGTCTTAAGTTCTAATAGCTTATGACTGTATGTAATGCTGTGATTAGTTTTCCTTTCATATTTTTCTTAATCTTTGCATTACATGTTTTTCAATGCTCTTCGGTTTTATACTTTGTTTTTGAAACAAAAGGGTTTTAATGAACAAGTGCATTGAATGAAAAGGGCTTTCACTTTCAATCACTCCAATTTAATTTTATATGGATTATCAACTTTACTCCATAATCATAATGTAGAATACCGGGTCTTCGGATAGCGCGCCGACCACGCAGTTGGCATGGAGCAGAGAGTTGCTTTGGGCATGTTGCATTTGAGTTTACAGTTGATGCCGGGATGATTCGGGATCAACGCAGAAGCTCCAGCTCGATTTGGGGTTTCCGGGCTTTGTATGTCGATTGAGGATGAGATTTGGATATTCGACATTCACCGTGAGTGTTCGAGAAATCAGAAACGCTTGGAGCTGGTGTATTTCTGATACAGCGAGGTTCGGGAGGTTCCGGATGACGAGGAGGACCCGGGAGGCAAAAAGTGAGTCGGAACTGGCAATTTTGGAGTCGGAATTTGATTTGAGCACCCCGACTAAACGGATGAGCTGTTTTGAGGAGAAAAAAGCTGTGGACACGTGTACTTTCGATTTACAGCGAGGTTCGGGAGGTTCCGGACTGACGCGGAGGACCCGGAGGCAAAAAGTGAGTCGGAACTGGCAATTTTGGAGCCGGTATTTGATTTGAGCACCCCGTCTCAACGGATGAGCTTTTTGAAGAGAAAAAGCTGTGAGCGCGTGTACTTTTGATTTACAGCGGAGCTCGGGAGGTTCCGGGCAGCGGCGGAGAGCCCGAAGGCAAAAAGTGAGTGGGGTGGACTTTTGGATTAATTATTTATTTAATTATTGCTTTATAAGGTGGCCTCCTCTGTTGCTTTGGAAGAAAGCAGGGAAGAAAGGAAAAAAGAGGAAAGGGAGAGGGAAGGAAGAAGAAGAGGAAGGGCTTGAAGGAAGCTTTTCGTGTGCGTTTCTTCCCCGAGCGTGGACGTGGAGCCGTGCTAGGATCGGCGTGCCGCGAAGAGGTTGGATTTATTTTATTGTTTTCTTTTCTCTCTCTTTTCTGCTCCCTGTGGGCTGAGCCTTGCGGACGTGGTCGTCCGGGCGTGGCGTGGCTGCGCGAGTCGCGCGCGCGGCGCGTTTTTCGGCAGCGCGTGGCTTGGGTGCGGCGGCCGTGCGCGGGGGGCGCTGGTGTGCTGCGCGCAGCTTGCGCCCTGCTGCCAAGTGGTGCAGCAGGGCGCCGGGCTGCCTTGGGGCCGCGCGCCCTGCAGGCCGCGCGCTGGTCCGCGCGGCACTGCAGGGGTGCCGCGCGGGCAGCCCCTGTGCCGCGCGGCCTTGCAGGCCGCGCGGGGCGCGCGGCACTGCAAGGTGCCGCGCGGGCGGCCCCTGCAGCCGCGCGCTGGGCGCGCGGCACTGCAGGGGTGCCGCGCGGGCGGCCCTGTGCCGCGCGGCCTTGCAGGCCGCGCCCGTGCGCGCGGCACTGCAGGTGCCGCGCGGGCGGCCCTGTGCCGCGCGGGCCCTGCAGGCCGCGCCCGTGGCGCGGCGCTGCAGGGGCCCCCGGCGGCGCCCTGTGCCGCGCGGGCCTGCAGGCCGCGCCCGTGGGCGCGCGGCCCTGCAGGGGGCCCCCGCGCGGGCGGCCCTGTGCCGCGCAGGCCTGCAGGCCGCGCCAGTGGGCGCGCGGCCCTGCAGGGGCCCCGCGCGGGCGGCCCTGTGCCGCGCGGGCCTGCAGGCCGCCCCCGTGGGCGCGCGGCCCTGCAGGAGCCCCGCGCGGGCGGCCCTGTGCCGCGCGGACCTGCAGGCCGCGCCCGTGGGCGCGCGCCCTGCAGGGGCCCCGCGCGGGCGGCCTGTGCCGCGCGGGCCTGCAGGCCGCGCCCGTGGGCGCGCGGCCCTGCAGGGGCCCCGCGCGGGCGGCCCTGTGCGCGCGGGCCTGCAGGCCGCGCCCGTGGGCGCGCGGCCTGTAGGGGCCCCGCGCGGGCGGCCCTGGGCCGCGCGGGCCTGCAGGACGAGCCCGTGGGCGCGCGGCGCTGCAGGGGCCCCCGCGCGGCGGCCCTGTGCCGCGCGGGCCTGCAGGCCGCGCCCGGGGCGGCGGCGCTGCAGGGGCCCCGCGCGGCGGCCTTGTGCCGCGCGGGCTTGCTGAGCGCCGCACGGGCGGCTGGGCCAGCGCCGCGCGGCTGGGTTTGTGGGGCCGTGTTGCTGCGCCGCTTTTTGCCGCGCAGGTGCGACCCGGCGACGCGCCGCGGCGTGTGTGCGCGATGGGTTTTCCGTGCACGCGCGGCGTTCTCGTCGCCGGATGGTTTTCTTTTGCCTTTGTGAGCGCGGTTTTAGCCGCATGTTTTCTGATCCCGGTCCCTCTTCTTGTCTCGCAGTTGTGGCATAGTGTTAGCTTCTCACGTGGCCGGTGGTGCGTGTTTTTGCCGCGTGGAGCTGCGGGATCGCATCGGGACCTCCGTTTGGCGCACGGTTTTCGCGGATTGATCGCAGGTGGGTTGGTTTCTCCCAATGAACTACGGAATGCCCTTTATGCTTCCGAATGCAAAGGTATCGTTTCCTTACTATCAGGTAATTGCGGAACAGTCGTGTAAGTCGAGGGTTGTCGTTTCCGACTTGGGACACGAGTGTTAGTAGTATCGTTAGAGTATACGAGTTTTCCGATCTGGCCGAGTTACCAGAGATAGTTATCACTGGCCGAGTTACCCAGGGGGATAAATATCACTGGCCGAGTTACCAGAGAGATAGTTATCACTGGCCGATCACCAGAGAGATAAATATCATGCCGAGTTACCAGAGAGATAGTTATGCGCTGGCCGAGTCACCAGGGGGATAATATCACTGGCCGAGTCCAGAGAGATAGTTATCACTGGCCGAGTCACCAGGGGGATAAATATCACTGGCCGAGTTACCAGAGAGATAGTTATCACTGGCCGAGTC
>JAQNDB010001600.1:0-47287 GCA_029204045.2 Tillandsia leiboldiana
TTTGGTCTCCGAAACAGATAGAAGGTTCTACTAATATTCTAATGTTATAGCATGATGTTTATGTCAAATTATATTGTTTGTGGTGGTAAAGCATGAGGATGATCTAATTCTGTGGATCGATGCTTACTTGGTTTTATTGTAACATTGTTAGATTAGTGGATTGAGACGTTTGCATGTAAAGTCTTTTTCTTCCATGTTTTGTTTGAGAGCTCCATGTTAATTATCCCATACTGTATGATTGAGAACCATATGTTGAGAGGAACCTGCTTTTATGATTGAGAGCCCCACAGACAACACATGTTGAATGACCATACTTTATGATTGAGAACTTTACACTGTTAGTTATCCATGCTTTATGATTAAGAGGCCACAGGATGTTGAGATGATCATGCTTTATTATAGAGAGCCGCAAGTTGAGATGAACTTGTTACGGAATTTGAGTTGGCGTAGTTTCGTGAAAGTCTCAAGTCTTGAAGATTGAAGTGAAGAAAGTTGGATCATTTAACTCAATCTCAAGAAAGAAGAATTCAAAAGGATCAGGTATGTTTAACTAAAGATTTGTGTGATCCGAATACTTCTTGTAGTGTAGAAACACTTGGAAGAATCTTTCATGCATAAAAATCAAAAACTGGACTTGGACATGTTCAGGATCCGGATCAGGTTGCCGATCCGAGTGTATCCGTATCCCGAGGTTGTTGTTTCATCATACATCACTTTCAATCCGGATCGCAGGATCATCTCACACGATCCGGATCCCGAACGTTGAGTTTTCTGAAATGTATGAACGATCCGGATCAGGCATTCCGATCCGGATCCCGAACCTTCGTTTTTCTGGAAACCGTCTTTATTGCTACTGCAATCCGGATCGCCCAAATCCGATCCGGATCGCCGTCCGTCAAAATTCCAGAAATGTTAGGTTTTGATTCTTATCTCCTTCCAAATGTTTCTAACCTATAAATAGACCCTATGACTCTTTTTCTAGGGTTAATCGAGGATAGCCGTCACTTTCATATATCATCTTATACGGCTCTAGATCCACATATAGAGAAGAAAGGAAATCATTAGAGAATACTCTATGTTTCTTCATCTATATTGATTAGTTTGATTCTAGGTTTTCATACTCACATCTTGAGTTGAATCAAACTAATGAATACTTAGATGGTATTTCCGATCTATCTTTGATCTAAGTATTCGGCGGATCATCACCACCCAAAAACAACGATTTCCCAAAATCGGCGCGTGGATTCACGTGTCCTTGTGGATTCAAGGTTCAACCGCTCTCGTGGATTCGGAGCGAGGCACGTTCGTGGATTCGAAGGGTGTTTATTGGGTGCAGACCGTGGATTTCGGTCGGACGTCGTGGATTCGACGTTGGACGCCGTGGATTCGGCGTTGGGCGCAGATCGTGGATTCGAGAAGCGTCGCGGAGCGAGCGGAGAGATCCTCTAGGAGCGTATGGAAAAGGTTGAGTCGTAAGTGGGTACGGTAAATCACCTTGTACGTGTTTTAATTCTAGTGGATTTCTGCCGTGTTATCGGTCCCGTGGTTTTTTACTCCGGTGATGGAGTTTTCCACGTAAAATCTTGCGTGTTATTTTTATTTCCGCATTGGGTTTTTATCGCAACGATTTTGAGTGTTTATACGTTTACACCTATTCACCCCCCTCTAGGTGTTTTTTCCCCTATTTAGATCTACATTACATATAACCCAACAAGTGGTATCAGAGCGGGAATAGGGTTGTAAACAATGGTTGAAGGTGGAAACATCAATCGACCCCCTTTCTTTGATGGAACAAATTATGCGTACTGGAAAGTACGAATGAAAGCCTTTTTAATTTCCATCGACGAAAGGGTGTGGCAATCAATTGAATTAGGATGGTCTAATCCAACTGAAACTATCTCTGATGTTCGCACCTTAAAACCTAGGTCGAAATGGACCAAGGAAGAGTTAGATTCATCTTCTTACAATGGCAAGGGAATTAATGCTATTTTTAATGCCTTATCTCAAACTGAATTCTCTCGCGTCTCGGCATGTGAGACTGCGAAAGAAATCTGGGATGTTCTTCAGGTTACACATGAGGGAACTAACCTCGTGAAGATTCAGAAACTGCAAATGCTTACGAGCAAGTTTGACTCTATCTTGATGGCAGAAAATGAATCTTTCACGGACTACTATACACGATTGCAAGACATCGTAAACTCATGTGCTAACCTGGGTGAGAAGATTCCAGAATTTAAGATTGTAAGAAAGATCTTAAGAACTCTTCCTGAACGATTTCGCCCAAAGGTTACAGCCATTGAAACTATTAAACACCCGGACGAAATACGTGTAGAAGAATTAGTTGGTTCATTACAAACATATGAAATGACGTTTACTACTAACAATTCTTCTGGAAAAGCATCCTCTTCTAAGTCTTCAGGTTATGCGTTGAAAACAACTAAGGAAGAAGACGCGGATACATCCTCCTCAGACGATGACGAGAACCTTTCTATGGAGGAATTTGAGAAGCAGCTCGCTCTCTTGACAAGAAAGTTTCGCCGCAACTTTCGAAGGGGTAATTCAAGTAAATCTCCATCCTTCGGAAAGTCGAACAAAGGCAAGGGTACTTCAAGTTACAAGTCAAGAAAGCAAGAGAACTTCTCAAAGGATAAGAAAAGTTCAGAGGGACAACTACAATGCTTCAAATGTCGAGGCTACGGCCACATTGCAACGGAGTGTCCCAACAAGTATCCGGCAAAGAAGAAGGCGATGCAAGTCGTCACTTGGGATGACAACTCAACGTCAAATGAGTCGTCTTCAAGTGATGAAGAAAAGAGCTCCACGGTATTCCACGCGTCCATATCTTCACCCTTCATGTGCTTTATGGCAAGTACATCCGAGTCGTTGTCCAACTCCACTGTTGAAAAGATTGCAACGGACAACGAATCGGATGATTCGGAAGGTGAAGAATTTGCTTTAGCCTACCACAGACCTTTACGGGATTCAAAGAAACCGGCTAAGCAAAACAAGGGGTTGAGAGGGAGATTGCAGGATCTCGAAGAAGAAGTAAAAAGGGTAACTTCTCTCTCGACCAATCTTGAAGTGGAAAGGGATAATCTGATAAAAGCAAATGTTTCCCTTCAAGAGTCCAATGAGCAACTCGAGAAGAATTATATAGATATGGTGAACAAAGTGAACTACTTCTTGAAGCTCTACGGCGAGGCCCGACGGGAAAAATTGAAAATGACAGAGACCATTTGCCAACTCAATGATGACTTACAGCAATTTTCTTCTGGAAGGAGTAAGTTGGATAAACTTCTTGGTCTTGGTCAAACAAACAAGTTCGGCCTCGGATACAATCGAACTGAAGATAATTTTAGTTCGGTTGGAATAGTCTTTGTGCCTCAGTCGGTATCTCCTCCTCCGACACCGGAATTCACGACAACCAACGACAACAAGCCTACTTCATCCTCTTCGGAAGCGTCAAGCACAAAGGTATGTTTTCGTTGTAATTTTGCAGGGCACATTGAAAGAAATTGCAAGATTGGAGCTCAAAGATCAAATCAACCACATCTTGCAACTGCTACCAATAAGTTCACTCCCCGGAATTCAAAGAAGGATTTTTCAAAAGAAAAGAACGTTGGTAGTACTCAAACAAGACGATGACAAAGAAAAAGATCAATCAGACAAAACGTCTTCATCAAGGAAAATTTCTCAACCATTGCCAACATACTCCAAAACTCAAAAGGTTTGGGTATGCAAAGGTGAAATCCTTCCTTGTCTTTAATCGTTCTACGATTAAATGTTGTGTAGTTTATGTAGACTATTTTTTCTTTCTCTTGGCCGGCCCGTCAACCATCTTTGGGAGGTAAATGGTATATTTTCTTATTGGTTGATGATTTCTCTAGGTTTTCTTGGGTAGCATTTTTAAAAGAGAAAGCTGATACGTTTGATTCTTTTCATGAGATTTGCCATCGTATTATGATTGAAAAGAATGAAAAGATCATTCGTGTTAGGAGTGATAGAGGTGGAGAATTCATAAATTCCAAATTCATTGATTTTTGCACTTCCAACGGCATAAAACATGAATTCTCAGCACCCTATACACCTCAGCAGAATGGTGTTGTTGAGCGCAAAAACAGGGTTGTTCAAGAGATGGCGCGTGTGATGCTTCATAGCCGGAATTTACCGCTACATTTTTGGGCTGAAGCTGTGAACACCGCTGTCTATGTCATTAATCGAGTGTATTTGCGCCCAGGAACTTTAAATACACCATATGAGCTGTGGTTTAGTAGAAAACCGGATATCAAATACTTTCGTATCTTCGGGAGTCGATGTTACATTTTACGTGACCGTGAAAATCTTGGAAAGTTTGACTCTCGAAGTGACGAAGGGATCTTTTTGGGTTATTCTACAAATAGCTGAGCATATCGAGTATTTAACATCGAATCTAAACGATTGTAGAATCTATAAATGTTAAAGTAGATGAAGCTTTTCACTTTGCATCTGAAAAATCTACCCTCGATATCTCTCTAGATGATGATACTCCTGTAAGTGCATCTTCTCATGATAATACTTCCAATATTAATGATGCATCTAATGGTTCTTCAAGTTTATCTGATGTGCAGGAATCATCTCATATACCTCCGAGTACTCCGTTTCAACAAACGCTACGAATCTCCAAGGATCATCCTGAATCAAACATCATTGGAGATCCACAAGAAGGAGTTAGAACTCGGAGGCAGTTGGTTTGTGGATTCGCTTGCTACGTATCTTTAATCGAACCAAAGAACATAGATGAAGCTCTTCAGGATGACTACTGGATTAAAGCAATGCAGGAAGAGCTTCATCAATTTGAGCGAAACAAAGTCTGGGAATTAACGAAGCCTCCAAAGCAACATAATGTGATAGGTACCAAATGGATTTTCAAGAACAAGAAAAATGAGGATGGTACTATCATTCAGGAACAAGGCACGATTAGTTGCTCAAGGCTACTCTCAAGTAGAAGGTATAGACTTTGATGAAACTTTCGCCCCTGTAGCTAGACTCGAGTCCATTCGTATACTATTTGCTATTGCTTGTCATTTTAAAATCAAATTATTTCAAATGGACGTTAAGAGCGCGTTTCTAAATGGGTTTTTAAATGAGGAAGTTTATGTGGCTCAACCGAAAGGTTTTGTAGACCATAAACAACCTAACCATGTTTTTCGTTTGAAAAAGGCTCTTTACGGTCTGAAACAAGCACCGCGAGCATGGTACGAAAGGCTGACAAAGCACCTTTTGGAGAAGGGCTATACTCGAGGGGGAGCTCACAGGACTCTCTTTGTGAAGCATTATCAAAATAACTTCATTGTTGCACAAATCTATGTCGATGACATTGTTTTTGGAGCAACAAAGGATAATGATGCTTCTAAATTCGCGGAGACCATGGAAAGCGAATTTGAGATGTCCATGATGGGCGAATTGACTTATTTCCTTGGATTGCAAATTAAACAAAATGATGAAGGTATTCACTTGAGTCAATCCAAGTATGCAATGGAGTTGGTTAAAAAGTTTGATCTTGAAAATTCGAAGGATTTTCCGACTCCAATGGGAACTAGCCACAAGGGACTTGGAAGTGAATCACAAAGTGAGAATGTAGACGAGAAACTGTATCGAAGTATGATTGGAAGTCTACTTTACCTCACGGCTAGTCGCCCGGATATATCCTTTAGTGTTGGGATTTGCGCGAGATATCAATCAGCACCAAAGGAGGTTCACCTGAAAGCGGTGAAAAGGATCATCCGGTACATCAAAGGATCAATAAATTTCGGAATTTGGTATCCTATGGGAACAAGTTTGGATATTGTTGGATACTCAGATGCCGATTGGGCAGGATCAGTGGATGATCGGAAAAGCACGAGTGGTGCATGCTTCTATCTTGGCCATTGCCTTGTTGCATGGCACAGTAAAAAGCAGAATTGCATAGCACTCTCGACTGCCGAAGCGGAATACATTTCAGCTGGAAGTTGTTCAACTCAACTCATTTGGATGAAAAGCGTATTGAGCGACTTCCGGATTTCAGCATCTTCGGTAACAATTCTTTGTGACAACACAAGTGCAATTAACATTTCTAAAAACCCTGTGTTGCACTCTAGAACAAAACATATTGAACTTAGATATCATTTTCTTAGAGAGCTAGTTGAATCAAATACTCTTCAACTTTCATATATTTCAACTGAGGATCAATTAGCTGACATTCTAACAAAACCTTTGGATCAAAAACGTTTTATTCATTTGCGAAAAGCAATTGGAATGCTTTCCTTGAAATAAACTTCTTTTTGAAACTTTTGCTTAGGATAGGTTTTGTTTTTGTTTTGTTTTGTTCTTTATCTATGTTTGTACATAGGACATTATTTGAGCATAGATCATAATTGACTTTAATTGCATCTTTTCGCACATTTAGAAATTTATTATGCTTTTGCCATCATAATATTTCACTGTTGCAATGATCATTTATGTTAATTAAATCATCTTCTGAGTGATCAAAGTCAATTTCTCTCTCAATGATCTCTTGGTATAGTCATTATCTTATTTGACTGCTTAGTCGAGTATGAAATCGAGATCAATTTTTGGTTGAATACTTTATATCTTAAATAATTGATAGCCAATTGAGGGGGATTCAAAGAAATGTAAAATGCTCAAAAGATGTGGAAAGAGTTACATCCCAATGAGGAGTGTGAAAACTACCACCACATGGAGGAAAGAGCTACCACCTCGGTCGTCCGAGTATTGTGTGCAGCTACCACATGTATACCAAGCATGGTTGTTCAATTTTTGATTAAGTAAAATGCAGGTTGAAATACTTGACTCAGTCAAATTTCAAGGTTGGTATAAGGTGGGTTTTTTAAAGAAAGATGCTCAAAGAGCCACTCTCTTCAACAGATTGTCTAGATAAATTATCTACTATATTTGGGATTTCAAACATCTATTGATCTTTGTATTTCATTTTCTTTACTGAATTGATGATTTGATAAAGGCATTACTCATAAGATCAAGTTAGATGTAATTGAAGGTGTTCAACTTTAAGGGATTTAATTCTTGTAAATTCTCATTTTATTTTTGGATATTATTGATAGATTTGGCATAATCTAATTCTTGTTGTATGAAACGATGATTTTTGTTTAAAGTTGATACACGATTGTGCTTACATACTTTTTTTGGTTTTTCTTGAATTTCTCTAAAATTTTCTGAAGAAAAAGTTGGAGCCGATCCGGATCGGGCAAGGTGATCCGGATCCCAAACGCATGCTTCTTCCTGCGGCTGGCCGATCCGGATCGAAATCTCAATCCGATCCGGATCACGGCTAGGGTTTTAATAAGAACAAGAGGGTTTTGATTTCTTTTACCTTAATCTTTTGTTCTCAAGTCTCTAGAGCCTCTCTCTCTAGAAATATTGCACCTTAGAGCTTTCCAAACTCAAGTTCTTCGAATACAAGTAAGTTTTATTGATCAAAATCTCGGTTTTTCACCGTTTTTCTTTTTCCTCCTCAAACGTGATGAATTTCTTGGATCGATTTCGTTTGTGGATGGTTTTTGATCAAATTTCTTTTGAAATAAGAACTCTGGGTAGATTAGTTTTGATTATGTGCTAGGTATTCCCAAGTTAAACGGATTTTTAGGCTTCGATTTCTAAAATTTCGATTTTAGGGCATATAATAAGGATTTTCGAAAATCATGCAATTGATCTATTTTTAAAAGTCCTTTTGCAAAACTAATTTGATTCTTAGTCTCTCTACATGATTATGATTGTTTGGGTACAATTTTTCAAATCTTTGAAAATTAACAATTTATCATGTGTTCTTGAGTTGGTCTTCACAGGATACGTTTGTCACTAGCAATCAAGATGGTGATCACTTGGATCATCTTCCTACTTGCTGCCATGGTTCATACCAAGGACACTGTCAAACCCAAGAGGGCTAAGAAGGCTAAGAAAGCGAAGAAAGCTAAAGATGATTCCGATACAGAATCTGAAACGGAATCAATTGATTGGGATGAACTGCAAGTTGAAGCAACGACTGTTTCTACTGCTTCGAAAGGAAAAGCCCGTGCAGAGACATCAAAGGAAAAGGCTCTGCCTACTGCTGCTGAAAAAGGCAAAGCTCCAATGGAGGAAACTTCTGGGAAGACAAGAAGGAAAAGTGTTGCTCGCAAAAGAGGAAGTGCTCGAGGAATCTCCATTGAGCAACCAGTTGATAGCCAAGCACCTCCACAAGACTTTGTCAGCTCGGCTAGAATAAAAGAATTTGAAAACAGGGAATGCATTGGAGAAAGGCATGTTGATGTAAAAGCCTTAAAGGAGCGTTCTCGGCCATTTGGGACTTTGTTTGACCAGATAGGTCTTGCTCCCATTTGCGACTTCCCGGAGACCACTGGGTATTGTCTTCACTCAGTGAGAATGTTTTATCAGAATGCTTGCTATCTAGTTGATCAGAAGAGCGGACGCCGAGACTTTCAAACATTGGTCAAGAATGTTAAGATCAAAGTGACGCCCCAACTGATTGGAGAGGTATTAGGGATGGACGCCCGAGCCGATGGCACTCATTACCTGAAGAATCAAGTCTTCAACACCTACTCCTGGAGAGTGGTAGTTGATGGAATCTGCCTTCCAAATACTCGGTCGACTGGAAACTCCGTTTTCTCGAAAGAACTACGACCAGAGTACCGCTTTTTAAACTTAATTGTTTGTTATAATGTCATTCCAAACATGAACACAAAGGTTCTTCGGTGGGAGAGAATGATATTCCTGTATCTACTTGGAAACCCCACAGCAGCAATGGGAGCTAACTTAAACATTCCTTACGTCATCTGGACAAAGATGGCGCGATATGTGGAGCATGCTCATCCTTCAGAGAGACTACCTTATCCAATGATCATCATGCGCATTCTTCGCAAATTTAAAGCTGACACAAATGCAAGTTCCTATATGCACAGTCTAGGAACGATCAATGAAACAACGATTGTAAAGTCTCTCTCGACGAAGCTAGATGAACCCATAATACCTCCTCACCGGCAACGAGCACAACAACAACAACAAGCGACAACCTCTGCACCGGCAGCAACTCCTCCAGTCCAACCAGCACATCCAGCACAACAAGCACCTCAATCAACTTCTGATGATGATGCATCTGTTACCTCAATCTATAAAGAACAGCAAAGGCTCTCCAATGAGCAAGAACGTATATCAAATGAACTAATTGAGGTAAAGGAAGAAATAAAGAAGGTAAATAAGAATCAATCATCAATGAACAAGCGATTAAAGAAAATCTTCCAAATTCTCGGCTGTATCAGTTCAGATGAATCTGAATGATCCATATCCTTCCAATTTCTGTTTATGCATATGTTTAATCTTTCTTTTGTGCAGGTTTTTAAGTTTTAGGTTTTAGTTTCAGTTCTCAGGATTTTCTTGATTATGAACTTTTTAACTCTCCTTGTGTTTTGTAATTTTTGGCTTTGTTTGTGACAAAAAGGGGGAGAGAGTTTAGAGAGAACTTGAACAATGATTGAACAATGATTGATGTGAATGTGTGAACATCAAGGTAAGTATCATTTCAACTTTGACTTTGGTGAAAGGTAAGTATCACAACTTTGGTTTTCATCTTGTGATTTGTTGCATGTTCCTACTAACTATTCGACTAACTATTTGGACATGTATTATTACTAACAAGTTGTTGATTACTAACAAAGCAAAGTTATGACATTTGGAATTTTATTGCTTAGAAGATATGTCAATGTTTGATTGTGATCTTATTACATATCTGAATTACTCAATGTCATGGTGAGCATAAACTCTATCTCTGTTAGGTTTTGAATGCTAAATATTCTTGAGGTATCTAACGATCTCTTTTTGTCAAGAATGATTTTTTGTGCAGAGAGTATAGATGTCTAAGTCTAGAGTCTGTTTTAGGAGTTTATCTTATGTTTTTAAATTTTTGGATCTCCATTGTAAATTTTTGTTGTATGGTGATAGCAACAAAAATATCTTTTTGAATTTTCTTTAGTGGATCTGTGTTTTGTCACGAAACCGCCAAAGGGGGAGATTGTTACGGAATTTGAGTTGGCGTAGTTTCGTGAAAGGTTCAAGTCTTGAAGATTGAAGGTGAAGAAAGTTGGATCATTTAACTCAATCTCAAGAAAGAAGAATTCAAAAGGATCAGGTATGTTTAACTAAAGATTATTGGTGATCCGAATACTTCTTGTAGTGTAGAAACACCTGGAAGAGTTTTTAACTGCATAAAAATCAAAAACTGGTGTTCGGACATGTTCAGGATCCGGATCAGAGCCAGCGATCCGGATCCCGAAGGTTGCTGTTTCATACATCACTTCAATCCGGATCGCAGCATCTCACGATCCGGATCCCGAACGTTGAGTTTTCTGAAATGTATGAACGATCCGGATCAGGCATTCCGATCCGGATCCCGAACGTTTGTTTTCTGGAAACCGTCTTTATTGCTACTGCAATCCGGATCGCCCAAATCCGATCCGGATCGCCGTCCGTCAAAATTCCAGAAATGTTAGGTTTTTTATTCTTATCTCCTTCCAAATGTTTCTAACCTATAAATAGACCCTATGACTCTTTTTCTAGGGTTAATCGAGATAGCCGTCATTTTCATATATCATCTTATACGGCTCTAGATCCACATATAGAGAAGAAAGGAAATCATTAGAGAACACTCTATGTTTCTTCATCTATATTGATTAGTTTGATTCTAGGTTTTCATACTCACATCTTGAGTTGAATCAAACTAATGAATACTTAGATGGTATTTCCGATCTATCTTTGATCTAAGTATTCGGCGGATCATCACCACCCAAAAACAACGATTTCCCAAAATCGGCGCGTGGATTCGCGTGTCCTTGTGGATTCAAGGTTCAACCGCTCTCGTGGATTCGGAGCGAGGCACGTTCGTGGATTCGAAGGGTGCTATTGGGTGCAGACCGTGGATTCGGTCGGACGTCGTGGATTCGACGTTGGACGCCGTGGATTCGGCGTTGGGCGCAGATCGTGGATTCGAGAAGCGTCGCGGAGCGAGCGGAGAAGATCCTCTAGGAGCGTATGGAAAAGGTTGAGTCGTAAGTGTGTACGGTAAATCACCTTGTACGTGTTTTAATTCTAGTGGATTTCTGCCGTGTTATCGGTCCCGTGGTTTTTTACTCCGGTGATGGAGTTTTCCACGTAAAAATCTTGCGTGTTATTTTTATTTCCGCATTGGGTTTTTATCGCAACAATTTTTGAGTGTTTATACGTTTACACCTATTCACCCCCCTCTAGGTGTTTTTTCCCCTATTTAGATCTACATTACATATAACCCAACAGAACTATGCTTTAGGATTGAGAGCTTAATAATGAAAATGTTCATCCTTATTGTTTGAGAGCTTCCTTGATTATGTTCCACACGCTTGTTTGATTAAGATTATGTTGAATGAAATGCTCACTTTATGTTGCTTGTATAGCAACCTTGTATGATATTGTTAGTAATTTAATCAGTGCTCTTAACAATAAATTATTGGAACCTTGACTAGCACCCCGCCATATATTTGCATGTATTAACCAAACTAGTAGAAAGCCCTCACTTGGGCTAGATTCTTTTATGCTATAGATATCCTCACACTTTAAATTCTTATTCTCTGGACGTAGAGTTTTCCTCGCCCGGGTAGTGGGCCGAGTGATCAAGATTTATTTTAGTGTAAGATGCATGTTGCACTCGTGCCTGGGGGCTGAGTGGAGTCTGGTAGCTGTGGCTAGTCTTGTACTAGTGTTCAGAGCCGTTTGGGTAAACGGTGGTCTTGGGTCATCGGGTATTATCCGATCTGTTGTCGCCACTGAGTCCATGGCAGTAGTGTACTTGTGATAGCAGGACCTTGAACCCAGAATCTTTTTGGATACACACGATTTTAGTAAACCAACGTTTTCCTTTCGAATTTCGAAGGATCGCTGGAGTCTGTTCTTGTTTGAATGGGCGAAGGCATTAGCCCTAAGGGGTTTGGAAAATAAAACTTGTTTTTAACTGATTTTCTAAAGAACTAAAACTTATTAAAATGTGTTTTCTCAAATCAAGATGTTTTCTAAAAAGGAGCTACTTTTTGTCCTCACCCTGAGAGGGTTTGAGTGAAAACAGTTTTCAGTAATAAATATCATCTTTTCCTCTAAACTTTCTCGCCCGAGAGGGTTCGAATGATCTGGGTTCTAAGGGCTGTGTTCTTCCTTAGGTCGAGAACAACGGGAGGTTATGCCTAGAGCCTGTTCTTATTTGATTGGGGTTGTAGATACAAGTCTCTCGGGGTTTTCGAACCCTTCATTGTCGTTGTGGGATGTTGAGTATCTCCAGCCAGTGAGTTTTAGCGTGTTGAGTTTGATGTCCTGTTTTGGGAGCCGTTGGGTTGACGGTGGTCCCGGCTGTTGAGTACCTCAGGCCAGTGGGTTAGTGTTGTGAGTTGGACATTGTCGATTTGATTGATCGTGGATTTGGACTATAGCCTGCATGAGCCATATGGAGCTCGACAGAGATGCGCGGATACATTCCTCGGTGGGGTCGCTTCCCTCGAGTGCCGCTCCGGAATTGGGCCTGTTATTTTGCTATCGCGACTTGTTGATGCTGATCTCGTTAACTGGGCCCTTTTTGGGCAGTCATAGATGCCCTACGTAAGTCCAGTCCTCTGTGGATGTAATGGCAGTAGGTGGGCGCAGGTTTGACTGGACCCTATGTGGCAGTCAGTGTGATTGGGTTGATTTAGCATACTGAGTTAGAGTCGATGCATTATTTTCATCTGTATCACCCATTGAGCATTATAGATAGAGGCATGATAATTGTAGATTTCTTTTCAGCTTATCCTTTCGTTATTACAGTATTTATGTTATCTTATGCCTCTAGTAGACTCAGTGGGCAGACCGTTGGTCTTGGAGATAGTACCCACTGAGAACTACTGTAGGATGTAGTTCTCACACCCTCTGTCGGTGACAATTTTATAGAGGCTTTTTCCCTCCTTTCCTGCTCTAGCTGGCGTGACGGACCGAGAACAGGGACTCACGAGATAAATCCCTACCAGTGTAGTTCATTTTGGTGAGATATATATTCCGTCCTGGATTGTGGGATTTCATTGTACACTGATGTATTATTGTTTTAGTTTACCTTCATTTTTGAATTCATGAATGTTGTATAGGAGGACTTTATTTGTACTATTCCTGTGGATCAGATTTTATATTATTTATATTTGGAAGATGGATCTTGTACTTTATTCCAGTTGTACTGTGGTTTGGATTTTATTTACAACAGTTTATTTCTCGCTCTGATATCTGTATAGCTGTAATATTATCTTTTGCAGGTTAGACGCTCCGCCTATGCGGGGTTTCCCATATGGGTGGTGTATCTGTTGGCGAGCCCGGATTGCAGTTTCGATCCCGGGGCGTGATAGTCTAAGCGAAAAACGGTCCATACCTCTAATCCCGAAACTCGGAATCAGCCCAACGTCGATTTCGAACAGCACGCGATGCCTCGGGAGTCGTGCTACTGTCCTGGGTCCGTTCAAAGTTCGAAACCTGTATCCGGGTCAACCGGAGCCACAACTGACGCATAAATTCGATCAACAAATTATCGCAGTGATTTGTTGCAATTTATGTAAATTAACGAACATGAGAGGGGTTCCAGGGTTGCCATGTTCGAAAGTTAGAAGGTCGGAGGTCGCCGAAAGTGCCGGGATGCAAAAGACGGTGTACCGCTGTCCAAAATATGAGAACCGGACAGCAACCGCGTTACCGAAAAGATTTACCGTCAAATCGGGTTCCGCGCCGACTACGGATGATCCCGATAGCGCTCCGATTATCCGCGCTGCGACGGATGATGATAAGGAGGGTTTGAGGGCGTCGCTGCAATGACCTCGACGAAAAATGGCAAGTTCGGATCCACTTCGAGCCACGAACAGCAAAAAGACGAGGTGCTGTTATGGGGTGTAGTGTTCTGGATTCCCCATGCAGCTTTTCCGTTGAATCCATGGTGTAGAACACCTAGTGTTGGTGTGTCTGGCCCATGGTGCATCAAAGGGGTGCCACAGATGGACCCTGTGTGACATTTTCAGCTGATTTGGCCTTCGGCTGTGTTTGCCGAATTTTAGAAAAGGAATTGGGCCAAACCGAGTTCGGATTTGGATTCAGCGCGGAAAAATGCTTGAAAACGGCTATTTGCTTGTTAAATTTGGAGTCCGGATGACCAAAAAGGGGCTTCCGGAAGTTTTCAGGGAAATTCCGTACATGGGGGTGAACCATGGACCGGCCAGAGCCACGTGGCAGCCCATTATTGGGCGGCTCACGTCGCTCGGTCCACGGGAAGGCGCGGCCGGTGCATGGACCGCACGGCGGGCCACGTGGCGTGCGCGGAGTGGCTGGCTCACGCGGCGCGGTTCAACGAGCGCGCGCGGCTTCGTGGACCGGGCGTATGACACGTGGCGGCACGGTATTCGCGGGCTCACGAAAGCGCGGTCCACGGGAGCGCGGTGCGGCGCCTCTGGGCGCGTGCCAGCGCAGGGCGCCAGTGCGGCTGGTCGGGCGCACATGGCCCGCACTCGAGTGCGGGCCACGTGTCGGCCGGCCAGGGGGCGGGCGCATGCACCGCCTCCAGCGACCCCCTGCCACGCGGCAACCTTTGCTGTGTGGGGGACACGTGGCAGCACCGGAGCTTTCCGGGCGCGTCGGACAGCTCCCGTCCGATTGTAAGAAAAATACGAATATTCGCAGCGGAAAAAAAAAACGCAATTAAAATTTTTTCTTAAACCAAGATCACCTCATGTTTTGTTTTAGATCATAAAAAGGTAATCTAATTGATCTCATCAATTAGGATTTAATTTTTACCTTGCGCGGGTCGAGATCACCGCGAAGCCGACGATCATTGGTAAAAATTGTTCGTCCTTGATAGCCGCGCACGCACCTGGCCTCTACTTGTGTCCACACGGAATTACGCCCTTGATCGAAAAATTGATCTCCTTGATTCGCGATCCGATCGCGAATTAATTCTTGCGTCGATGTAAGGAGGATGAATCAATCTTCTAATTGTGCTAGCAATCTTCCGAAGATCGAGAACGATTAATTATGGAGGACTTTAGGAAAAGAGAGAGGATAGGCGGCTAGGGTTTTCTCACGTTCCGTGACTTGATTAATTTCCACTTTATCTTTCTCCAAAATTGTTACGTATCACATAGGTACTACCTATTCTTATAATAGGAAGTTGGCCGGCTATAACAAAATTAAATCTTATAATTAGTTACAAAAAGATCTCCTAAAATATAGTAACTAATTAAATCTTATAATTAGTTACAAAGAAAGATCTAGTAACTAATTAAATCTTATAATTAGTTACAAAGAAAAGATCTTTTAAATTAAATCTCAAGATAAAATCTAGTAACTAATTAAATCTTATAATTGGTTACAAAGAAAGATCTCCTAAAATATAGTAACTAATTAAATCTTATAATTAGTTACGAAGAAAGATCTTTTAAATTAAATCACAAGATAAAATCTAGTAACTAATTAAATCGAATCCTAATCCGATTGGATTATCCATTATCCTACGTGTGTAACATTTACACATAAATCCTCCAAATATTTACTAACAATTAGCAAATACACCATGCAAGTTTTGCACTTAAATACCTCTAATTTACAATAATTGCAAATTAGTCCTTTTACTAATAGATTAGTAAACTTTAGTATTGTGATTATAATTAATCCATTCTATAAACTTCTTTATCATCTCCTTGATATCGATCATGCGCGATTCCTTATGTGTGTGACCTAATAGGTTCAATTCTGTCTGGTAGTGAGATATGATGCGATCCCCATCGACATCATCATCGAAACTCCTTTTGATGGATCAAACACTTTTGATTCTTCCATCGTATAATAATTATATGCCTATAATTATTCTTATTGGTTCCCACAATCCACCAGTGACGCCTAGTAGCATATGGTGGCAATCCAGTCAGAAGTGAATATTGGACTGAACCTCAAGGTGCAGTTACCGTACAATACAATCCTTCTATCGCATAGTCCCAACTGAGTGGAGGTCATGGAATACTCGTCAAACCCCATCACCCGTTATATGACAAATTTGATAGGACAGAAGCTCATATGGTTACTCTTGGAAACACCTTTCCATGAACCATATTACCCCGGCCGAGGATTTCTGAGCTTTGCCTTACAAATAGCATAGACTAATTATCTCTCTACCGAGCGCGATAGATCCCCTATAAACAAACACCCATTCCTAATATGAACCGACTGCAGCCAACATATACTACTAAGACCCGTGACTAGGATCAGAGTTTGCATAGTCAAACTACAATAGCCTCATACTGAATGGCCGTGGTGTCGCAGGTCTAAGGATCAGTTGTACCACTGCAACATCGAATCAGTTACTGACGAAAGAGTAGACATCCAAGTAACTATTCGTAATTGGTCACACTCAGTGCCCTTGTTCTATAACAACCACCTGCACGTTCGCTCCAGTGTCCCCACACTAATGACTTGAGACTCGTCATCCTAAAAGAGAGCGACACATACATCAATCTTGCCGGATCAATCATCGTCCCCATGATGATCCTCCGATTGAGAGCATTTATGACTTAATCACTAATAATATGTATCTCAAATTCTTAACTCTTAAGAATATACATTATCATCTCATTAATTCAAAGGACGATTCATGGACACATCAAACATGAATGGCATAAAATGCCCAAATTATAATAAAGATCAAGTACAAATATGTCCCATATAATAAAATGCGTCAGCCTGATAGGCTTTTGGGGCATACAACTAACAATCTCCCACTTGCACTAAAGCCAATCAGTCATATATCTAATGCCCATCTTCTCAAGATGAGTCTCTAGTTTTTGCTGAGTCAAAGCCTTAGTTAGCGGGTCCGCCACGTTATCTGCGGAGGCAACCTTCTGCACTTCAATATGTTTATCTTTGATGTACTCTCTGATCTTGTGATACCGCCGCTCGATATGTTTGGGTTTCTGATGAGATCTCGGCTCCTTAGCTAATGCTACGGCGCCATTATTATCACAATATAGTGGCAGGGGATCCCTACTAGAGGGAACCACTGTAGAGTTCCGGAGCTTCGGGCAGTGTGCCGACTCCACGGGGCAGCCTGGTATTGTGGAAATACCTTCAGCAGTTTCTGTTTGTATTTACAGAGAGGTTCGGGTGGTCCCGGAGCGACGCGGAAGTCTTTTTGAAGGAAAGTGAGTTGGCGTCGGCTTTAGAGCTTGCGGGTCGAGCTGGGGCTTCTTGGATGGTTTTGATGTGAGTTGAACCCTTGGGACATGTGTAATATGTTTTTACAGGGGTGTTCGGTTGGTTTCGGGGTGATGCGGAAGTCCCGAGGCGAGAAAGTGAGTTGACGGGGCGATTCTGGAGATTTTCGAGCTGTTTCTGGGAGTTTTGGGTGGCTGGTTCCGGAACCAGGTGCTTGGTTCCGGAACCAGGGGTTGTGTACCGGTACCAAGTGGGTGGTACCGGTACACAGGCACAGGGGGAGCCCGATATGGCCCGGACTTGCACAGTAAACCGAGGTATGGGCTTCTTCTGTTCCAACTACTCCCGCGTTGATTTTTATACCCCTCAACACAGCTCCCTCACCCTTATCTCATCTCTTATCCATCCTCCTCCATTCCTTGCTGCCTGAGAAGAAGAAGAAGAGGAGGAAGTAGAGGAGAAGAAGCAGGGAGTCCTGGTTCGTGCTGCTTGAGGGTGTTGACCGGGTCAACCTGCGCACGCGAGGAGCAAATTGAGGTAAATTGATTGTTGGAGATTGTGGATTTGGACTCTTTGATTCTCCTCTTGGGTTTTATTGTTGGATTTGAATGGTAATTTGAGTTAATTTCTATCCTTGCTCTCTCCCTGTGCTCTCGGGCTGCATGCATGCAGAGGGATTACTGTGCAAATCCGCAACTCTACGCATGCTTGATTCGTGGACTGGAGTGATCGGATTGAGCTGAGATTTTTATGGTGGCCTAGCTGGGTGCTGTGGAGGTTGTTTGGAGCTCCGTGGATTTTTCCGAGACGCGCGACGGTGCGCGCGCGCGCGAGAGGCGCAGTTCAGTTTTTCGTCAGATTGCGCCCGTTTCTTCACCGATTTCGGCGCGGCCTTCGGAAAGCATTTGAGGTGGGTTGGATTTTCTTCTAAAAATCGTGGAATGCCCTCTAATGCTTCAGAACGCACTTTGATCATGTCAAAACTGTATATTTTAGCTGTTAAATGATCTGATAGTTGCCTAGAAAATTATAGAAATATTATCTGAACCCCAGAGTATTTTTAGTGGACTCTTGACATTATATGACACTAGACTGTGTACTTGGTTGGCCTCATTTAAGCTCCCGAACCGTTTTAAAAATCCGAATGCTTGTTTTATTGGAAAACCGACTTTTAAAAATGGTTTTAAAATGTCTGAGGGTTCTAGTGATGCTGCATGGGTTCGGGGAGCATGTTCTCTCGTGCCGGGGGGCCGAGGAGATATTTGTTGATTATTAGAGCCTTTCTGTGGCTTTTTGAGTTTTACTAGTGTCATTGGGGGTTCTATTTGAGCACTTCAGATTCAGTCGTGGAGTTTACTCCGACCTTGACGTGAGTGTGTGTCGTGTATCCACTGTGTTTCCGATCTATTTGATCGTGGATTATAGCCTGCTGAGCCTGGCATGTTTGCCAGTTATGAGATACTTGAGATACTTGAGTTCGGTGGGGTCGCTCCCCTCGAGCTACGCCCCGGGTGCGATGATGATACCGAGCCTGACGAGGCTGCGATGAGTTACTGAGAGTCCTTGAGGGACACCCTACGTAAGTCCGTTCCTCCGGGATGTGCGGCAGTAGATGAGCGCAGGCTTGACTTTGACCTGACTGGTCCAAAGAGGACAGTCATTGAGATTTGGGCGAGATGTGTGAGTGAGTTACATTGCATGTTCATAGATGAGTACTTTTCCTTTGAGCATATGTAGAGGCATATAGGGGTAGATTTCCAGCTTTCATATTTATCTAGCTATCTATCTATTTGTTTACCTTTTGTGCCTCCGGTGGTCTTAGTGGGCATACCGTGTGCTTTGAGGACGGTACCCACTGGGAACTACCTTTGTAGTAGTTCTCACACCCGCTGCGGTGCAGGTTTTCCTGAGGCAGCTGCTCCGACTCCTTCCCGTGCGGAGTCTTCAGATCGAGGTAAGGGCGTGGCCGACTAGTCGCTTACCCGAGTCAGTTTAGTGGAGAGGTAGCAGTACCCTTTTGAGTTTCCACTTTTGTAGAGTGAGATTTTGAGAGATGTTATTTTTGTATCTTGAGGACAGCTTGTATCTTGGATTTTATTTACTCTAGTACAGTTGTTCTGTTTCCTTTCTATAGCATGTACTTACTTTTGCTCTGATATCTGTTGGCTATAGATTTATTTGCAGGGTAGACGCTTCGTCTGTACGGCAGTTTCCGTACAGATGGCGGATCTGTTAGCGAGCCCGGGTCGCAGTTTCGACCCCGGGGCGTGACAGATTAGAGTGGTATCAGAGCCTAGGTTTATAGGTCATTGAGGACTTAGAGACCCTAGGCTTTTAGCTGGATAGTAGGTTGACTATCGAGAGAGACGTGAATTTCTGCGAGAGTCATGATTGAGTTGTAACTCCCCCAGGGGATTGGGGCGAGTAATTTTGCATGTTTATTCTCTAAAGGGGACATGTCGGCTACAGACGACATTACGCTTTAGAATGGGTAACATGTATAGACTCCCGTTTGATTGGGTTGAGCGATTCTTGGTCCTGATGTTCGGTTTTGATTTCAGGATTTGCGATGCCTCCGAGACGTCGAGCTACGACGAGGGCTCACCCAGCCGCAGACGAGGAGCCTGAGCGGCAGGAGGCTCCACCGGTTGATCAGGGAGAGGTTCAGGCGCTGCGGGCCCAGGTGGCCTATTTGTCGGAGGCGTTGCAACGCCAAGATGAGGCGTCCAAACGCCAGGAGGAGACAGCCAGGCGCCAGGAGGAGACAGTTAGGCGCCAGGAGGAGGCAGCCAAGGGCCAGCAAGAGAATGTGGAACGGTTGGTGAGGTTACTCGAACATAGGGCACCTCCAGCGGCGCCCCCAGTAGCTACCTTGGCGACCTCGTCACAGATTGCTCCTTTGACGGAGGCGGAGCAGAGAGAGCTCACGGATCGACTGTCTTATATTAGCCAGTTCCATCCCCCGCGGTTCTCTGGTCTGAGCTCGGAGCCGTGGGAGGTCGAGAACTGGATAGCAGCTATGGAAAAATTATTCGAGAATCTTTTCATCAAGGAGGAGTATCAAGTGCACCTGGGAACTCACTTTTTGGAGAAAGACGCCGAGACTTGGTGGCGTCGGGTTCGCCCTGTTGGACCGCCGGGCGTACAGTTGCTGACTTGGCACGAGTTTCGAGCTTTACTGCGCGGGGCTTACTTCCCCGACAGTGCAAAGCAGAAACTCGAAGGAGATCTTCGACGGCTACAGCAGGGTAGCCGACCCCTACAGGAGTATATACGAGAGTTTCAGCGCTTACTGAATAGTGTTCCATACGTCGCCCCAGATGAGCCGCAGAGGGTTGATCTATTTGAGAGAGGATTGCACCAGGATATCTACCATCACGTCCACTCCCATCGGTCACCTACCTTGGACGCAGCTATTGAGCGAGCTCGATGGGTCTCCCGAGGGACCGTTATTATGACAGAGAGGGGCGAGGCGCCAGGGACCAGCTCCGAGGAGAAGCGCCCCACACCTCAGGATTTTGGGCAGTCAAGCAGACCGAGGCCCCCGAGACCACCGCAGCCACAGATTCAGCCTCGAGGCCGCGGGTCACAGAGGAGGCAGAGGCCAGGGGGTCATCGGCCGCCTAGACAGCAGCAGCAGCAGCAGCAGCAGAGGCGTTCCGATCAGTGTGTGATTTGTGGCGGGCCTCACGCACCTCAGCAGTGCGAGCAGCGACAGGGCAGATGCTATCGATGTGGACAGCCGGGACATATAGCTTGGACTTGCCCGAGGGCAGGGTCATCAGCACCGTCGACTGCATCGACTTCTCCCTTGCCCCTACAGGCAGTGGGAGCTTCGCCGAGCTTCACCCGGGGGGATCGTGCCACCTCCTCACGACAGTCTGAGAGACGACCTCCAGCGAGCGGGCGAGTGTACGCCGCTCAGGTCGAGGATTCCACAGCAGCGGATCAGGTAGTAGCAGGTATTGTTCTTATCTCCTCTACCCGTGCTCGAGCACTTTTTGATACTGGAGCATCACATTCATTCATCAGTAGTACATTTGCATCTTCGCATGGGTTTGAGATTGGGCCATTGACTCATGCATTAGAGGTCCAGGTTCCGGGTTGTGTATTGCATGTAGATGAGTGCTGTTGGTCCTGCCCAGTGCAGTTAGGACCGTGGATTTTACCCATTGACCTGTTGGTCTTGCGCCGACTTCAGGATTTTGATGTGGTTTTGGGTATGGATTGGTTATCCCGGTTCTATGCTACTATTGATTGTAGATTGAGGACTGTGACCCTTCGGGAGCCGGGTCAGGAGGAGTATGTGTATAGGGGATGTCAGAGTGCATTGTTTGCAGTGACAGTGTCTTCCGCCAGAGCCCGACAGATGTTGAGTAGAGGCTGTGTCGCTTTTCTTGCGACTGTTGTAGAGGCGCCTACGGCGATGCCCGGACTCGAGGACATCCCTGTTATCTGCGAGTACCCGGATGTTTTTCCCTCGGAGTTATCATCTATGCCGCCGGATCGAGAGATAGAGTTTGTGATTGATGTAGTCCCTGGAACTACATCAGTCTCTAAAGCGCCCTACAGGATGGCCCCAGCAGAGTTGAGAGAGCTAAAGGCTCAATTGCAGGATCTTTTGGATCGAGGGTTCATCAGACCTAGCGTCTCTCCGTGGGGAGCGCCGATTCTTTTTGTGAAAAAGAAGGACGGATCACTTAGATTGTGTGTGGATTATCGAGAGTTGAATAAAGTGACCGTTCGGAACAAGTATCCTCTCCCCAGGATTGATGATTTGTTTGATCAGCTTCAGGGAGCTACGGTCTTCTCCAAGATCGACCTTCAGTCCGGTTACCACCAGCTTAAGGTGAGGGCCGAGGATGTGTCCAAGACAGCTTTCAGGACTCGGTATGGGCATTATGAGTTCACAGTGCTACCGTTTGGATTGACTAATGCCCCAGCCGCATTTATGGATCTAATGAACCGAGTGTTTCAGCCCTACTTGGATCGTTTTGTAGTTGTGTTTATTGATGACATTCTGGTTTACTCCCGAAGTGACACGGAGCACGAGGAGCACTGAGGATAGTGCTGCAGCTTCTGAGAGAGAAGAAGTTGTATGCCAAGTTAAAGAAGTGCGCTTTTTGGCTTCGGGAGGTTTCTTTTCTAGGCCACGTAGTTTCAGCCGCAGGAGTGGCAGTGGACCCGGCGAAGATTGATTCAGTTCGGGATTGGCCTAGACCCACGACGGTGACAGAGGTGCGCAGCTTCTTGGGCCTTGCAGGGTACTACCGTCGTTTTGTGGAAGGCTTTGCGAAGCTTTCTACTCCCCTCACTCGGTTGACTAGGAAGGGGATCAAGTTTGTGTGGACAGAGCAGTGTCAGCAGAGCTTCGAGGAGTTGAAGCAGAGGTTGATTACAGCGCCAGTCCTTTCACTACCAGTTATGGGAGAGGGATTCGTGATTTACAGTGATGCCTCCCACAGCGGCCTAGGATGTGTGTTGATGCAGCATGGTAGGGTAATTGCTTATGCTTCGCGCCAGCTAAAGGACTATGAGAAGAATTACCCTACACATGACTTGGAGTTAGCCGCTGTTGTCTTTGCTTTGAAGCTTTGGCGGCACTATCTTTATGGCGAGCATTGTGAGATCTTCACCGACCACCAGAGTTTGAAGTATTTGTTCACCCAGAAGGAACTCAACTTGAGGCAACGCCGGTGGCTAGAGCTGCTAAAGGATTATGATCTGAATATTCAGTATCATCCCGGCAAAGCCAATGTGGTCGCAGACGCCTTGAGCAGGCGATCAGGGCAGTCCTTGAGTTTGTTGATTACCCAGCAAATGCCCTTGAGAGAGCAGTTGAGGCGCTTGGATATAGAGGTGGTGTCCCCTAGGGTCTCTGCAAGACTTATGTCCATGGTCTTGCAGCCCGCTCTGTTGGACAGGATTAGAGAGAAACAGAGTGAGGACCCCGAGCTTGTGAGGATTCGAGATCAGCTTCGGCAGGATCAGGGTGGGGACTTTTCTGTGGATACAGCGGGAGTACTCAGGTACAGGGATCGCTTCTGTGTGCCCGTGGACTCAGAGGTTCGAGAGCTGATTTTGAGGGAAGCTCACTATACACCTTACACCCTCCATCCTGGGGGAACTAAGATGTATAGGGACTTGAGGGCACAGTTTTGGTGGCGCGGCATGAAAAGAGATATTGGAAGGTTTGTGGCTCGTTGTTTAACTTGTCAGCAAGTTAAAGCTGAGCATCAGGTTCCAGCTGGCAAGTTGTAGAGCCTTCCAATACCTGAATGGAAGTGGGACCGTGTCACTATGGATTTTATTGTGGGATTGCCGAGGACTCAGAGTGGTTCTGATGCCATATGGGTGATTGTTGATCGTTTGACCAAATCAGCCCACTTTCTGCCGATGCAGTTGAGTTGGTCCTTGGAGAGGTTAGCACAGTTATATATGGACGAGATTGTGAGACTACACGGGGTGCCGGTATCGATTGTGTCTGACAGGGACCCGAGGTTTACTTCACAGTTTTGGAGGAGTTTGCACAGAGCCTTGGGGACCCAGCTTCAGTTTAGCACCGCCTTTCACCCACAGACTGATGGACAGTCGGAGAGGACCATTCAGACTCTGGAGGACATGTTGAGAGCATGTGTCCTGAGCTTCAGTGGCAGTTGGGATCGACACTTGAGATTAGCCGAGTTCGCGTATAACAATAGCTTCCAGGCGAGCATTCAGATGGCGCCTTACGAAGCATTGTATGGACGGAAGTGTCGATCGCCTCTATTTTGGAGTGACGTGGGTGAAAGGAAGACCTTGGGGCCAGATCTGCTTGTAGAAGCTGAGGAAAAGGTCAGGATCATTTGGCGACACATAGAGACCGCTCAGAGCCGTCAGAGGAGTTATGCAGACAGGAGGCGGCGAGACTTGGAGTTTCAGGTGGGAGACCATGTTTTTCTGAAAGTCTCGCCATCTCGAGGAGTTCGCCGATTTGGAGTACGCGGAAAGCTTAGCCCGCGGTTTATCGGGCCATTTGAGGTGCTAGAGCGCATTGGACCAGTGGCATATCGAGTTGCGCTACCGCCGCGGTTGGCAGGCACCCACGATGTATTTCATGTATCCACCTTGAGGAAATATGTGTTTGATCCCTCACATATCCTGGACTTCACATCCTTGGAGCTAGACGAGGACTTGAGCTATCAGGAGCGACCGGTGCGAATTCTTGCTCGAGAGACGAGAGAATTACGCAACCGGATCATACCTTTTGTTAAGGTTTTATGGAGTCATCATGAGGAGCGAGAGGCCACATGGGAGCCTGAGGATGAGCTGAGAGTTTCATATCCCCACTTATTTGAGTCGCCCTCCTGAGTTTTGATTTTTGTGGTTTCGAGGACGAAACCTTCTGAAGGAGGGGAGAGTGTAGAGTTCCGGAGCTTCGGGCAGTGTGCCGACTCCACGGGGCAGCCTGGTATTGTGGAAATACCTTCAGCAGTTTCTGTTTGTATTTACAGAGAGGTTCGGGTGGTCCCGGAGCGACGCGGAAGTCTTTTTGAAGGAAAGTGAGTTGGCGTCGGCTTTAGAGCTTGCGGGTCGAGCTGGGGCTTCTTGGATGGTTTTGATGTGAGTTGAACCCTTGGGACATGTGTAATATGTTTTTACAGGGGTGTTCGGTTGGTTTCGGGGTGATGCGGAAGTCCCGAGGCGAGAAAGTGAGTTGACGGGGCGATTCTGGAGATTTTCGAGCTGTTTCTGGGAGTTTTGGGTGGCTGGTTCCGGAACCAGGTGCTTGGTTCCGGAACCAGGGGCTGTGTACCGGTACCAAGTGGGTGGTACCTGTTACGGAATTTGAGTTGGCGTAGTTTCGTGAAAGTTTCAAGTCCTGAAGATTGAAGGTGAAGAAAAGTTGAATCATTTAACTCAATCTCAAGAAAGAAGAATTCAGAAGGATCAGGTATGTTTAACTAAAGAATTTGTGTGATCCGAATACTTCTTGTAGTGTAGAAACACTTGGAAGAGTCTTTCATTGCATAAAAATCAAAAACTGGACTTGGGACATGTTCAGGATCCGGATCAGGTTGTTCGATCCGGATCCCGAAGGTGGTTCGTTCATACATCGTCGCAATCCGGATCGTAGTCTCTTGATCCGGATCCCGAACGTTGAGTTTACCATCTACCTTGAACGATCCGGATCTTGCTTCGCAATCCGGATCCCGAACGTTGATGTTTGGTGAACTGTATGAACGATCCGGATCGTAGTCACATGATCCGGATCCCGAACCTTCATTTTTCTGGAATTGGCTGTTTCGTTATGACGATCCGGATCCTAGTTATCACGATCCGGATCGCCGTCCGTAAAAATCCAGAAATGGTTGGTTTTTGATTCTTATCTCCTTCCTAGGGTTTCTAACCTATAAATACACCCTATGACTCCTTTTCTAGGGTGAATCCATAGCCGTCATTTTCTTGTATCATCTTTTACGGCTATAGATCCACATATAGAGAAGAAAGGAAATCATTAGAGAATACTCTATGTTTCTTCATCTATATTGATTAGTTTGATTCTAGGTTTTCATGCTCACATCTTGAGTTGAATCAAACTAATGAATACTTAGATGGTATTTCCGATCTATCTTTGATCTAAGTATTCGGCGGATCATCACCACCCAAAAAACAACGATTTTCCCCAAAAATCGGCGCGTGGATTCGCGTGTCCTTGTGGATTCAAGGTTCAATCGCTCTCGTGGATTCGGAGCGAGGCACGTTCGTGGATTCGAACGGTGCTATTGGGTGAAGACCGTGGATTCGGTCGGACGTCGTGGATTCGACGTTGGACGCCGTGGATTCGGCGTTGGGCGCAGATCGTGGATTCGAGAAGCGTCTGGAGCGAGCGGAGAAGATCCTCTAGGAGCGTATGGAAAAGGTTGAGTCGTAAGTGTGTACGGTAAATCACCTTGTACGTGTTTTAATTCTAGTGGATTTCTGCCGTGTTATCGGTCCCGTGGTTTTTTACTCCGGTGATGGAGTTTTCCACGTAAAAATCTTGCGTGTTATTTTATTTTCCGCATTGGGTTTTATCGCAACGATTTTTTGGAGTGTTTATACGTTTACACCTATTCACCCCCCTCTAGGTGTTTCTTCCCCTATTTAGATCCGTATTATATACGACCCAACAAGTGGTATCAGAGAGGGAATAGGGTTGTGAACAATGGTTGAAGGTGGAAACATCAATCGACCCCCTTTCTTTGATGGAACAAATTATGCGTACTGGAAAGTACGGATGAAAGCCTTTTTATCTTCCATCGACGAAAGGGTGTGGCATTCAATTGAATCAGGATGGTCTAATCCAACTGAACTTATCTCTGATGTTCACACCTTAAAACCTAGGTCGAAATGGACCAAGGAAGAGTTTGAGTTATCTTCTTACAATGGCAAGGGAATTAATGCTATTTTTAATGCCTTATCTCAAACTGAATTCTCTCGCGTCTCGGCATGTGAGACTGCGAAAGAAATCTGGGATGTTCTCCAGGTTACACATGAGGGTACTAACCTCGTGAAGATTCAGAAACTGCAGATGCTTACGAGCAAGTTTGACTCTATCTTAATGGCAGAAAATGAATCTTTCACGGACTACTATACACGATTGCAAGACATCGTAAACTCGTGTGCTAATCTGGGAGAGAAGATTCCAGAATTTAAGATTGTAAGAAAAATCTTAAGAACTCTTCCTGAACGATTTCGCCCAAAGGTTACTGCCATTGAAACTATTAAACACCTGGACGAAATACGTGTAGAAGAATTAGTTGGTTCATTACAAACATATGAAATGACTTTTAATACTAACAATTCTTCTGGAAAAGCATCCACTTCTAAGTCTTCAGGTTATGCGTTGAAAACAACTAAGGAAGAAGACGCGGATACATCCTCCTCGGACGATGACGAGAACCTTTCTATGGAGGAATTTGAGAAGCAGCTCGCTCTCTTGACAAGGAAGTTTCGCCGCAACTTCCGAAGGGGTAATTCAAGCAGATCTCCATCCTTCGGAAAGTGGAACAAAGGCAAGGGTACTCCAAGTCACAAGTCAAGAAAGCAGGAGAACTTCTCAAAGGATAAGAAAAGTTCAGAAGGACAACTGCAATGCTTCAAATGTCGAGGCTACGGCCACATTGCAACGGAGTGTCCTAACAAGTATCCGGCAAAGAAGAAGGCGATGCAAGTCGTCACTTGGGATGACAACTCAACGTCAAATGAGTCGTCTTCAAGTGATGAAGAAAAGAGCTCCACGGCATTCCACGCGTCCACATCTTCACCATTCATGTGCTTTATGGCAAGTACGTCTGAATCATTGTCCAACTCCACTGTTGAAAAGAACGCAACGGACAACGAATCGGATGATTCGGAAGGTGAAGAGTTTGCTCTAGCCTATCACAGATCTTTACAGGATTTAAAGAAACCGGCTAAGCAAAACAAGGGGTTGAGAGGGAGATTGCAGGATCTCGAAGAAGAAGTAAAAAGGGTAACTTCTCTCTCGACCGATCTTGAAGTGGAAAGGGATAGTTTGATAAAAGCAAATGTTTCCCTTCAAGAGTCCAATGAGCAGCTCAAGAAGAACTATATAGATATGGTGAACAAAGCAAACTACTTCTTGAAGCTCTATGGCGAGGGCCGACAGGAAAGACGGGAAATGACAGAGACCATTCTCCAACTCAAGGATGACTTACAGCAATTCTCCTTAGGAAGGAGTAAGTTGGATAAACTCCTTGGTCTTGGTCAAACAAATCGGTTCGGCCTCGGGTACACTCAAACTGGAAACAGTCCAAGTTCGAGTGGGACAGTCTTTGTGCCTCAGTCGGTATCTCCTCCTCCGACATCGGAATTCAAGACAAACAACGACAACAAACCTACCTCATCCTCTTCGGAATCGTCAAGCTCAAAGGTATGTTTTCGTTGTAATTTTGCAGGGCACATCGAAAGAAATTGCGAGATTGGAGCTCAAAGAACAAATCAACCACATCTTGCAATTGCTACCAATAAGCTCACTTCCCGGAATTCAAGGAAGGATTTTTCAAAAGGAAAGAACATTGGTAGCACCTCAAACAAGACGATGACAAAAGAAAAAGATCAATCATACAAGACGTCGTCTTCAAGGAGAATCTCTCAACCTTTACCGACATACTCCAAAACTCAAAAGGTTTGGGTATGCAAAGGTGAAACCCCTCCTTGTCCTTAATCGTTCTACGATTAAATCTTGTATAGTTTGTGTAGACTATTTTCTTTTCTTCCTTTTCTTTTGGCCGACCCGTCAACCATCCTTGGGAGGTAAATGGTACATCTTTTTATTGGTTGATGATTTCTCTCGGTTTTCATGGGTAGCATTTTTGAGAGAGAAAGCTGATACGTTTGACTCTTTTCATGAGATTTGCCATCGTATTATGATTGAAAAGAATGAAAAGATCATTCGTGTTAGAAGTGATAGGGGTGGAGAATTCATAAATTCAAAATTCATTGACTTTTGTACTTCAAATGGCATTAAACATGAATTCTCGGCACCCTATACACCTCAGCAGAATGGTGTTGTTGAGCGCAAAAACAGGGTTGTTCAAGAGATGGCGCGTGTGATGCTTCATAGCCGGAAATTACCGCTACATTTTTGGGCTGAAGCTGTGAACACCGCTGTCTATGTCATTAACAGAGTGTATTTGCGCCCAGGAACCTTGAATACACCATATGAGCTGTGGTTTAGTAGAAAACCGGATATCAAGTACTTTCGTATCTTCGGGAGTCGATGTTACATCTTACGTGACCGTGAAAATCTTGGAAAGTTCGACTCTCGAAGTGATGAAGGGATCTTTTTGGGTTATTCTACGAATAGCAGAGCATATCGAGTATTTAACATTGAATCTAAGACGATCGTAGAATCTATAAATGTTAAAGTAGATGAAGCTTCTCATTTTGAATCTGAAAAAATCTACCCTCGATATCTCTCTAGATGATGATTCTCCTGCTAGTGCATCTTCTCATAATAATACTTCCAATACTAATGATGCATCTAATGGTTCTTCTAGTTTATCTGATGTGCAGGAATCATCTCGTGTACCTCCGAGTACTCCGTTTCAACAAACGCTACGAATCTCCAAGGATCATCCGGAATCGAACATCATTGGAGATCCACAAGAAGGAGTTAGAACTCGAAGGCAGTTGGTTTGCGGATTTGCTTGCTATGTATCTTTAATCGAACCAAAGACAATAGATGAAGCTCTTCAGGATGACTACTGGATTAAAGCAATGCAGGAAGAGCTCCATCAATTTGAGCGAAACAAAGTCTGGGAATTAACGAAGCCTCCAAAGCAACATAATGTGATAGGTACCAAATGGATCTTCAAGAACAAGAAAGATGAAGATGGTACTATCATCAGGAACAAGGCACGACTAGTTGCTCAAGGCTACTCTCAAGTAGAAGGTATAGACTTTGACGAAACTTTCGCCCCTGTAGCTAGACTCGAGTCCATTCGTATATTGTTTGCTATTGCTTGTCATTTTAAAATCAAATTATTTCAAATGGACGTCAAGAGCGCATTTCTAAATGGGTTTTTAAATGAGGAAGTTTATGTAGCTCAACCGAAAGGTTTTGTAGATCATAAACAACCTAACCATGTTTTTCGTTTGAAAAAGGCTCTTTACGGTCTGAAACAAGCACCGCGAGCATGGTACGAAAGGTTAACAAAGCACCTTTTGGAGAATGGCTATACTCGAGGGGGAGCTGACAGGACTCTCTTTGTGAAGCATTATCAAAATAATTTCATTGTAGCACAAATCTATGTCGATGACATTGTATTTGGTGCAACAAAAGATAATGATGCTTCTAAATTCGCGGAGACCATGGAAAGCGAATTTGAGATGTCCATGATGGGCGAACTGTCTTATTTTCTTGGATTGCAAATTAAACAAAATGATGAAGGTATTCACTTGAGTCAATCAAGTATGCACTGGAGTTGGTCAAAAAGTTTGATCTAGAAAATTGTAAAGATTTTCCAACTCCAATGGGAACTAGCCTCAAGGGACTTGGAAGTGAATCACATAGTGAGAATGTAGACGAGAAACTGTATAGAAGTATGATTGGAAGTCTACTTTACCTCACGGCTAGTCGCCCGGATATATCCTTTAGTGTTGGGATTTGCGCGAGATATCAATCAGCACCAAAGGAGGTTCACCTGAAAGCGGTGAAACGGATCATCCGGTACATCAAAGGATCAATTAATTTCGGAATTTGGTATCCTATGGGAACAAGTCTGGACATTGTTGGATACTCAGATGCCGATTGGGCAGGATCAGTGGATGATCGCAAAAGCACGAGTGGTGCATGCTTCTATCTTGGCCATTGCCTTGTTGCATGGCATAGTAAAAAGCAGAATTGCATAGCACTCTCGACTGCCGAAGCGGAATACATTTCAGCTGGAAGTTGCTCAACTCAACTCATTTGGATGAAAAGCGTATTGAGTGACTTCCGCATTTCAGCATCTTCGGTAACAATACTTTGTGACAACACTAGTGCTATTAACATTTCTAAGAACCCTGTGTTGCACTCTAGAACAAAACATATTGAACTTAGATATCATTTTCTTCAGAGAGCTAGTTGAATCAAATACTCTTCAACTTTCATATGTTTCAACTGAAGATCAATTAGCTGACTTTTTAACAAAACCTTTGGATCAAAAACGTTTTATTCATTTACGAAAAGCAATTGGGATGCTTTCCTTGAAATAATCTTCTTTTTGAAATCTTTGCTTAGGATAGGTTTTGTATTTGTATTTGTTTTGTTCTATTCAATATCTATGTTTGTACATAGGACATTAATTGAGCATAGATCATAATTGACTTTAATTGCATCTGTTCACACATTTAGAAATTTATTATGCTTTTGCCATCATAATATTTCATTGTTGCAATGATCGTTTATGTTAATTAAATCATCTTCTAAAGTGATCAAAGTCAATTTCTCTCTCAATGATCTCTTGGTATAGTCATTATCTTATTTGACTGTTTAGTCGAGTATGAAATCGAGATCAATTTTTGGTTGAATACTTTATATCTTAAATAATTGATAGCCAATTGAGGGGGAGTCAAAGATAATGTAAAATGCTCAAAAGATGTGGAAAGAGTTACATCCCAATGAGGAGTGTGAAAACTACCACCACATGGAGGAAAGAGCTACCACCTCGGTCGTCCGAGTATTGTGTGCAGCTACCACATGTATACCAAGCATGGTTGTTCAAATTTTTTGATTAAGTAAAATGCATATTGAAATACTTGACTCTGTCAAATTTCAAGGTTGGTATAAGGTGGGATTTTTTAAAGAAAGATGCTCAAAGAGCCACTCTCTTCAACAGATTGTCTAGAAATATTATCTACCATATTTGGGATTTCAAACATCTATTGATCTTTGTATTTCATTTTCTTTACTGAATTGATGATTTGATAAAGGCATTACTCATAAGATCAAGTTAGATGTGATTGAAGGTGTTCAACTTTAAGGGATTTAATTCTTGTAAATTTTCGTTTCATTTTTGGATATTATTGATAGATTTGGCATAATCTAATTCTTGTTGTATGAAACGATGATTTTTGTTTAAAGTTGATACACATTTGTGCTTACAATCTTTTTCTGGATTTTCCTGAATTTCTCTGAAATTTTCTAAAGAAAAAGTTGGGGCCGATCCGGATCGGGCAAGGTGATCCGGATCCCGAACGCAGGTTTTCTCCTGCGGGCTGACGATCCGGATTGGACCTGCCGATCCGGATCCCGAACGCAGTTTTCTCACTGCGGGTAGCCGATCCGGATCGCAAGCTCGGGAGGATCCGGATCGCGGCTAGGTTTTTATAAAGAACAAAAGGGTTTTGATTTCTTTTACTCCAATCTTTTGTTCAAAAGTTTCCAGAGCGCTTCTCTCTAGATTTCATCCTCCTTGGAAGCTTTCAAACTCAAAGTTCTTCAATTCCAAGTAAGTTTTATTGATCAAAATCTCAGTTTTTCACCGTTTTTCTCTTTTCCTCCTCAAACGCACGAATTTCTTGGATCAACTTTGTTTGTGGATGGTTTTTGATCAAATTTCTTTTGAAATAAGAACTCTGGGTAGATTAGTTTTGATTATATGCAAGGTTTTCTCCTGATTAACGGATTTTTAGGCTTCGATTTCTAAAATTTCGGTTTTAGGGCATATAATAAGGATTTTCGAAATTCATGCAATTGATCTACTTTTAAAAGTCCTTTTGCAAAACTAATTTGATTCTTGGCTTCTCTACATGATTATGATTGTTTGGGTACAATTTTTCAAATTTTTGAAAATTAACAATTTTTCATGTGTTCTTGAGTTCGGCTTCACAGGATACATTTTTCACTAGCACTCAAAATGGTGATCACTTGGATTATTTTCCTACTTGCTGCCATGGTACATGTCAAGGATACTGCCAAGCCTAAGAAGGCTAAGAAAGCAAAGAAGACTAAGGTTGATTCCGACACTGAATCAGAGACAGAGTCGATCGACTGGGATAACATCGAAATTGAGCAAGCTGCTCCCATTGTCTCCAAAGGGAAAGCAACTGCTGAAGCTTCAAAACCTACTGCAGCTGAAAAAGGGAAAGCACCAATGGAACCAAGTCCAGTTGGAACAAAAAGAAAAACTGGTGCAAGAAAAAGAGGCAGTGCTCAGGGCATTACCATTGAGGAACCAGTTGCTAGGCAGCCTCCTCCACAAGACTTCATCAGCTCCGACAGAATCAAGGATTTTGAGAAGAGGGAATGCATTGGCGAGAGACATGTCAATGTCAAACCAATGAAGGAACGATCTGCAGCTTTTGGGACTTTGTTTGACCAAGTTGGTCTTGCTCAAATTTGCAACTTCCCTGAGACTACTGGGTACTGTCCACATTCAGTTCGAATTTTTTATCAGAACGCTGCAAGTCTGATTGATCACGAGGATGGACGTCGAGAATTTTACACTTTGGTTAAAAATATCAAAATCAAAGTCACACCCCAGCTGATTGGAGTTGTGCTAGGTATGACAGCCAGAGCTGATGGACTCCATTACCTAAAAACTCAAAGCTTCAACGACAACTCCTGGAGAGTTGTAGTTAATGGAATTTGTCTTCCAAATACTCGGTCGACCGGAAATTCTGTCTTCTCTAAAGAGCTTCGACCAGAGTATAGGTACATAAACTTCATTGTCTGCTACAACATTCTTCCCAACATGAATACGAAGGTTCTTCGATGGGACAGAATGTTATACCTTTATCTTCTTGGAAACCCGGCCGCATTGATGGGAGCAAACTTGAATATTCCTTATCTCATTTGGTCAAGGATGGCGCGATATGTGGAACACTCTCACCCCTCAGAGAGACTACCCTATCCAATGATTATCATGCGCATCCTTAGAAAGTTTAAAGTTGATACAAGCGCGAGCTCATACCTATACAGTTTGGGCACCATTAATGAGACGACAATTGTGAAGTCTCTCTCGACGAAGCCAGATGAACCCATAATACCTCCTCAACCAGCACCTCCGGCACAAGAAGCACCACAATCAACTTCTGATGATGATGCTTCTGTTACCTCAATCTATAGAGAACAGCAAAGGCTCTCAAACGAGCAAGAACGTATATCAAATGAACTGATTGAGGTAAAGGAAGAAATAAAGAAGGTAAATAAAAAGCAATCAGCAATGAACAAGCGAATAAAGAAGATTTTCCAAATCCTCGGCTGTATCAGTTCAGACGAGTCTGAATGATCCGTATCCTTCTAATTTCTATTTTTATGCATATGTGCAAGTATTGTTTTATTTGAGATTTTAGTTCTCGAACTTAAACTGTTAGTCATTTTCTCCACTTCTGTAATTTTTGGCTTTGTTTTGTGACAAAAAGGGGGAGAGAGTTGTTGAGAACTTTGAACAATGATGATGATGTGCATGGATATCAAGGTAAGGGAACTTGAAAATCTTGATTGTGAAAATCTTGATGATGAAGATTTTGTATACATCAAGGTAAGTATGATCTCAACTTCAACTTGAGGTTTTTCAGCTATATGAATGCATGCCTCGACTAACTATTTGCTAACTATTTGGGCATGTAATATAACTAACAAGTTGATGTTCACTAACAAGTTTGTGACACTTGGTTTTTGATTGCATAGAAGATATGTTGGTTCTTAACTCTGATCAATTACATATCTATATATATATAAGTTTGTCACAAACATGTTCATGACATTTGGTTTTTACGTGCAAAGAAGATATGTTGGTGTTTATTTAACTATGATCAGTTTACATATCTGAATATAAATGTCATGGTAAGTATAAATGAGTTTAAACTTCATCTCTGCTTGTGGTTTTTGAATAATACAAAATTCTTGAGGTATCTAACGATTTCTTTTGTCAAGAATGATTTCTTTTTGCAGAGAGTACAGATGTCTAAGTCTAGAGTCTGTTTTAGGAGTTTAACTCATGTATTGTATTTTGGATCTCCATTGTAAATTTTTGTTGTATGGTGATAGCAACAAAAATATCTTTTTGAATTTTCTTTAGTGGATCTATGTTTTGTCACGAAACCGCCAAAGGGGGAGATTGTTACGGAATTTGAGTTGGCGTAGTTTCGTGAAAGTCTCAAGTCTTGAAGATTGAAGGTGAAGAAAGTTGGATCATTTAACTCAATCTCAAGTAAGAAGAATTCAAAAGGATCAGGTATGTTTAACTAAAGAATTTGTGTGATCCGAATACTTCTTGTAGTGTAGAAACACTTGGAAGAATCTTTCATTGCATAAAAATCAAAAACTGGACTTGGGACATGTTCAGGATCCGGATCAGGTTGTTCGATCCGGATCCCGAAGGTGGTTCGTTCATACATCGTCGCAATCCGGATCGTAGTCTCTTGATCCGGATCCCGAACGTTGAGTTTACCATCTACCTTGAACGATCCGGATCTTGCTTCGCAATCCGGATCCCGAACGTTGATGCTTGGTGAACTGTATGAACGATCCGGATCGTAGTCACATGATCCGGATCCCGAACCTTCGTTTTTCTGGAATTGGCTGTTTTGTTATGACGATCCGGATCCTAGTTATCACGATCCGGATCGCCGTCCGTAAAAATCCAGAAATGGTTGGTTTTTGATTCTTATCTCCTTCCTAGGGTTTCTAACCTATAAATACACCCTATGTCTTTCTTTCTAGGGCGAATCCACATAGCCGTCATTTTCTTGTATCATCTTATACGGCTATAGATCCACATATAGAGAAGAAAGGAAATCATTAGAGAATACTCTATGTTTCTTCATCTATATTGATTAGTTTGATTCTAGGTTTTCATACTCACATCTTGAGTTGAATCAAACTAATGAATACTTAGATGGTATTTCCGATCTATCTTTGATCTAAGTATTCGGCGGATCATCACCACCCAAAAACAACGATTTTCCCCAAAAATCGGCGCGTGGATTCGCGTGTCCTTGTGGATTCAAGGTTCAATCGCTCTCGTGGATTCGGAGCGAGGCACGTTCGTGGATTCGAACGGTGCTATTGGGTGAAGACCGTGGATTCGGTCGGACGTCGTGGATTCGACGTTGGACGCCGTGGATTCGGCGTTGGGCGCAGATCGTGGATTCGAGAAGCGTCTGGAGCGAGCGGAGAAGATCCTCTAGGAGCGTATGGAAAAGGTTGAGTCGTAAGTGTGTACGGTAAATCACCTTGTACGTGTTTTAATTCTAGTGGATTTCTGCCGTGTTATCGGTCCCGTGGTTTTTTACTCCGGTGATGGAGTTTTCCACGTAAAAATCTTGCGTGTTATTTTATTTTCCGCATTGGGTTTTATCGCAACGATTTTTGGAGTGTTTATACGTTTACACCTATTCACCCCCCTCTAGGTGTTTCTTCCCCTATTTAGATCCGTATTATATACGACCCAACATAATTATCGCTGGCCGAGTTACCAGATGGATAATTATCGCTGGCCGAGTTACCAGATGGATAATTATCGCTGGCCGAGTTACCAGATGGATAATTATCGCTGGCCGAGTTACCAGATGGATAATTATCACTGGCCGAGTTACCAGATGATAATTATCACTGGCCGAGTTACCAGATGGGTAATTATCGCTGGCCGAGTTACCAGATGGATAATTATCACTGGCCGAGTTACCAGATGATAATTATCACTGGCCGAGTTACCAGATGGGTAATTATCACTGGCCGAGTTACCAGATGGATAATTATCACTGGCCGAGTTACCAGATGGATAATTATCACTGGCCGAGTTACTAGATGGATAATTATCACTGGCCGAGTTACCAGATGATAATTATCACTGGCTGAGTTACCAGATGGATACTTTCCCCTGGCCGAGCTACCAGAGGCGATGCCGCCCAGTGAGGGGCGATGCCGCCCAGTGAGTGGCGATGCCGCCCAGCGAGAGGCGAGGCTGCCCAGTGAGGGGCGATGCCGCCCAGTGAGGGGCGATGCCGCCCAGTGAGTGGCGATGCCGCCCAGCGAGAGGCGAGGCCGCCCAGTGAGGGGCGATGCCGCCCAGTGAGTGGCGATGCCGCCCAATGAGTGGCGAAGGTTCGGCCTGTTGAGGCGATTTTCACCTCCGGCCGAGTTACCAGGTGGTTATTTTAGTGAGATTGAGATGACCCGACAGGATGCCGAGATTTGATGGCGTCGAGTTCGTCCTGATGGACTACCGGGAGCGTCTCCAGCCGTGAGCTGCTTGTTGACATAGTTTCCCGCTTTGAACGAGAGGGACCGAATCCCTGAACGGTAAAGGAGCGAAAACTTCGATAGACTGAGCCTAGGGTCTGTTCTTGTTTGGTTAGGGTTCTAGGCACCGGTCTATCAGAATTTTTGGATCTTTGCCGCGTCAGTGGGTTCTTCTCGCCTATGAGTGGGGTGTTGCTGTGAGTTGAGTCGTTGAGGGTTCTCCGACATAGCTGTGAGAGTGCTAGGGCATTTGCATTGATGTATGGGCTAGAGATAGGACCTTTAGCTTGTGCTCGTGAGGTTCAGATACCCGATCACGTGTTGCACATAGATGGGAGTTATTGGTCCTGCCCAGTGCAGTTGGGGCCCTGGTTTTTGCCTGTTGATCTTTTGGCCCTTCCTCAGCTCCGGGTTTTCGAGGTAGTGTTGGGTATAGGGCTGTGAGGATCTGAGGCCTTGATGCTTTAGATACCACACCGTTGATACACGGTGGTGATGCCACACCGTTGATACACGGTGGTGATGCCACGCCGTTGATACACGGCAGTGATGCCACACCGTTGATACACGGTGGTGATGCCACGCCGTTAGCGCACGGCAGTAATGCCACGCCGTGGGTGCACGGCAGTGATGCCACGTTGTAGGTACACAACGGTGAGAGTCTTTTGGATGTTTTGGACTTTTGACCGCGAGTTGGGCATCAGCTTTATGATCGCCTTGTGAGCCAGTTTTCAGTCCCGTTCACCGACGGTTTGGTCCCCGTCAGGGTGTCTTTATGAGTTGAGGGATCGACTTCGACCCGTGGGTCCGTTGGGGTTATGATAGCATGTTGAGCGACCAACTGTGGCACGAGATTGTGTCTCTTGAGGATCCCTTTTGAGGGTAGCCTGCAGTTGAGTAGTCCACTCAGGTGGTTTTGGATCGGGAAGTGACCGAGTGAAGACCCCAACTTATTGGATTTCCCTTCCTTATTGGACGAGTCTGCAGGTATGCTTCGGGTCGTCTTGTTGAGGGTGGCACCATGATGTGGTTTGGTGCGTATTACACTTGTGGTTATTTCAGTTTTCCCCCAGCCTTTTAATGGAGCCCTTGGTTTTCACGTCTCAGCTCAGTAGTGATGTGTTTTTCCTCGCCCGTGATTTACTTGCCCCTTTGAGATATGTGATTATTGGAGTACGAGGGACGCCCGTTGCAATTTCTGGCTCGAGAGATGAGAGAATTGCACATCGGGTCATACCGTACTTGTTGTTGTTGTCCCGGAGTAATCACGAGGAGCGAGTGGGGGAGCTGGAGGCGTATTGTTAGATACCTAGCCGTGGTATTCTTGACTCCTGATGGGCTTGATCTAGTTTCGAGGACGAAACTTTCTTTTAGTGGGGGAGGATGTGAGGTCCCGGAATCCCCCGCGTAGGGTTGCTGGTTGTTGGGCAGCTTTCTGCCGCCGTTGGGGGTGTTGGTGCGCGTGTTGGGGACCCAGAAATGGATTTGTGATGCAAATTGGGATTTGCTTGCATCACTGGAGGCCTGCGTGGGTTGCGCGCAATTTGGACACAAGTGGTGGACTTCGGGCTTAAATTGAGACCCCGTGGGAAGTTGGAGGACCCGTCGGGTGTTTAGAGGTGATTTCGCGCGATTCAGATGTCAAAATTAGACTCCGGGTGAAGTCCGGATAAAAGTTTACCTCTCCGGTCGCCTTCGGGAATTTTTAGAGTTGGAATTGGGCAAATCGGACTTTAAAAATGGACCCGGCGCGAAAATCGGATCGAGTGGGCATTCGGCAAATTTTCGGGTGAGAATTTGGAGAAATGGACATCGTTTTTGGATTCAGCGTGCGAAATCGCTAAGAATGGACTATTTATTTGTTGGTTTTGGAGCCCGGATGAAGTGCGCGTTTTTCGAGGCAAAACGACACGTTTATCGAGGCATCGCGCGGCACGGATCCCGAGGTGGGCGGCGGCGCGCTGCGCAGTGCGCGCTAGCTGGCGCGCGTTGGGAACGCGCGCCTGCGCGGGGCAGCGCAGGGGCCGCCACGTGGCGGCCCCCCGTTGGCGCCCGCCCGGGGGCGGGAGAGTGCGCCCGTGTCACGGGCGCGTGTCCCGCGCCTGTGGGCAGCGCGGTGTCACGCGCCCGTGTGGCGCGCGGACTGCGCGGCCGCGTGGCGCGCAGAGGCGCGACCACGTGGCCCCGCCTTTTGCTGCCTGGACCGGGTGCACCCGCATGGGTGCGGTGGACCGGCGGGTGCACTGTGCACCGCGGGCCGTGGACCGCCTTCTCCCCTCTCCCTCTTTTTCCTCTTCTTCTTCCTCCCCGCAGGCCACCTTCTTCCCTTTCTTTCTTTCTTCTGCACCCGAGAGCGAGAGGGAGTGAGGGAGGAGGTTGTGGGAGTTGGCGTTTCGCGTCGCGGGCCTCGTGGAGCGCGCGAGGCTTTCGTTGGGGGCGTTGCGGCGACGGTGGCGCAGTCGGGTAGGTCCCGTGTGTTGGTTTTACTGTATTTTTGTACAGTTTTTGGGGCGATCTTTTGGACTGTAATTAACCCTCTTGCTCTTTTCTGTGTTGGGCACCGTGCACCGTTTTGCGTGCGGACTCCGGCACCGTGCACCGTTTTGCGTGCGGACTCCGTTTTGCGTGCGGACTCCGGCACCGTGCACCGTTTTGCGTGCGGATTCCGGCACCGTGCACCGTTTTGCGTGCGGACTCCGTTTTGCGTGCGGATCCTGGCACCGTGCACCGTTTTGCGTGCGGACTCCGGCACCGCGCACCGTTTTGCGTGCGGACTCCGGTTTGCGTGCGGATTCCGGCACCGTGCACCGTTTTGCGTGCGGACTCCGGCGCCGTGCACCGTTTCGCGTGCAGACTCCGTTTTTGGTGCGGACTCTGGCAGCGTGCTCCGTTTTGCGTGCGGACTCCGGCGGCGTGCTCCGTTTTGCGTGCGGACTCCGACGGCGTGTCCCGTTTTGCGTGCGGATCGCGTGGAGGCCAATTGCAAGTGGCTACGAGCAATTGGTGGCAAATCGAGGTGGGTGGCCTTATCTCCAAGTTTTATGGAATGTACATTAATTCTATTAATGTAGGACTATGCATGATAGTATATTTCCTTGTGTAGCATGCTAGATTGTTGGAATGGCTATCCCTTTATTATCGGTTAATGTGGTTATCTTGGAACTTGACCTAGCACCCCCATCATATGTTGTATGTGTAACCAGACTAGTAGAAACCCTCACTTGGGCTAGGGTTATTTATGCTTAGACATCCACACTGTTCCTTCATCCCTGACATAGTGTTTTCTCGCCCAGGTAGTGGGCCGAGAGGTCGGGACTTGCTTTTAGTGTGGGATGCTTTTGCACTCTTGCTTGGGAGCAGAGTGGAGTCTGGTAGTTGTAGCTGGGTTGCTTATCTGTGCCGGGAGCCGTTTGGGTAAACGGTAGTCCCGGGAGGTCTTGTTTCCCTGTTGTGCCGTCGTGGAGGGAGCCGTTGCGCAGACGGCAGTCCCGGGCCGTCGAGTATCTTCCGGTCCGCCTTGTTGGGAACGTTGGGGTTGACGGTGGTCCCAGGTCGTTGAGTGTTGTCCGACCTGTTTTGTTACCCTGAGTTGTGGGTCGTTCCTGGTTGTGGAGTATCTCCAGCCAGTGAGCCTTGTGCTGCGAGCCGTTGGCGAGGCTAGTGTCTCGTGTTTCGAGTTAGCCGAGCAGCTGAGTCGTCAAGAGTTCTCCGACTGTCGTGCGAGGTATTTGGGACCCTGAGTCCTACCGTTCTGAGAGTGAGCGTGGATTTTGACTTGTCTGCTTATGCCAATTTGTGATACTCTATGCCGCGCCGTGTTCCTCAGTTGGAGTCGCGTCCCTGAGATGCCGCTGTGGATACGATGGGCTTGTTGAGGCAGTTTTGCGCGAGGGGTGAGTTAGTCGGGCAGGACGCCCCACGTAAATCCCGTCCTCATGGGGATGCGTGGTAGTGGGCAGGCGCGTTCCTAGTCGACAGGCGCAGGCTTGACTGGACCCTATGAGGCAGTCAGTTCGATTGGGTCTATTGAGCACCTTGGGTGCGAGTGGTCTCTTTACTTGCATCTGTTCCACTTTTTGAGTATCTAGATAGAGGCATGGTAGCTGTAGAGTAGTTTCCACCCTTTCTTTCAGATTTCTTTGCCTGTTATCTTTTGCCTCTTGTAGACTGGTGGGCAGACCGTTGGGCTTGTTGACGGTACCCACTGAGAACTACGTGTGGGAAGTAGTTCTCACACCCGTCGTGGTGTCTTTTTTCCCCAGGAACTTCTCCTCCTGTTCCTGTTGCTCCAGTTGCTGATCCTTCTGACCGAGGCGATGGGAGTCGCGAGCTAGTTCCCTACCCGTCATTGGAGTGTAGCGGTAACCCCTTCAGAGGAGAGCTTCAGTAGATTAGTTTTCTTCTTTTTTCTCTGTTGAGAGACCTTTGTTGTGAGGTATAGAGTTGTACTTTATTTTTACAGTTTGAGAGACTGTTGTAGTGAGGATATTCTTGTATCGAGAGTCTGTACACTGATGTATTCATTGGAGATACTCCCTTTGAGTTTTTGTATCAGAGGACTTTGTATATGATAGTATTTGGGGAGATGGTTATTGTATTATTTTCAGTTGTACAGTGTTTGGACTTCAGTTTTAGTAGTCTACTTTCAGCTCTCTGATATTCTGTTATACTGTAGTTGATTCTTTCTGCAGGTTAGACGCTTCATCTGTACGGCAGTTTCCGTACAGATGGCGGATCTGTTGGCGAGCCCGGGTGGCAGTTTCAACCCGGGGCGTGATAATTTTATGTCAATTAACTCAACTTTGTTTTGATCAAAGTCAATTCTCTCTCGATGATCTCTTGGTATAGTTTTTATCTTATTTGACTGTTAGTCGAGTATGAAATCGAGATCAATATTTGGCTGAATACTTTCTATCTTAAATAATTGCTAGCCAATTGAGGGGGGAGTCAAAGAAAAAGTTTTATGCTCAAAAGATGTGGAAAGAGTTACATCCCAATGAGGAGTGTGTGAAAACTACCACCACATGGAGGAAAGAGCTACCACCTCGGTCGTCCGAGTACTGTGTGCAGCTACCACATGCATACCAAGCAAGGTTTTTCAAGTTTGATTAAATAAATGCATGTTGAAATACTTGACTCTGTCAAAATGTCAAGGTTGGTATAAGGTGGGAATTTTAATGAAAGATGCTCAAAGAGCCACCCTCTTCAATAAATTGACTAGATATATTATCTAACTTATCTGGGATTTCAGACATCTATTGATCTTTGTATTTCATTTTTCTTTACCGAATTGATGATTTGATAAAGGCATTACACATAAGATCAAGTTAGATGTAATTGAAGTTGTTCAACTTTAAGGGATTTAATTTTTATAAATTTTTGTTTCATTTGTTGGATGTTATTGATAGATTTGGCATAATCTATTTCTTGTCGTATGAAATGATGATTTTCATTTAAAGTTGATACACAAAAGTGCTTACAATCTTTTTCTGTTTTTCTAGAATTCTCTGAAATTTTCTAAAGAAAAAGTTGGAGCCGATCAGGATTGGACCCTGCCGATCCGGATCCTGAACGCAGATATTTTTCTGCGTTCAGCGATCCGGATTGGACTGCCGATCCGGATCCCGAACGCAGATTTTCTCTACGGGTAAGCCGATCCGGATCGTAATCACGAACTGATCCGGATCGCGGCTAGGGTTTTATATAGACAAAAGGGTTTTGATTTTCTTTTACTCCAATCTTTGTTCCAAAATTTCCATGCTTCTCTCTCTCGAATTCATCCATTTGGAAGCTTTCAAACTCAAGTTCTTCGACTCCTAGTAAGTTTCATTGAATCAAATCTCGGTTTTTCACAGTTTTTCACATTTCTTTCTCAAAACGTGATGAAATTCTTGGTATCTATTTCGTTTGTGGATGGTTTTTGATCAAATTTCTTTTGAAATAAGAACTCTGGGTAGATTAGTTTTGATTATATGCTAGGTATTCTCATGATAAACGGATTTTTGGCCTTCGATTTCAAAAATTTCGGTTTTAGGGCATATAATGGGAATTTTCGAAAATCATGCGATTGATCTATTTTTAAAATTCCTTTTGCAAAACTAATTTGATTCTTAGTCTCTCTACACGATAATGATTGTTTGGGTACAAATTTTCTAATTTTTGAAATTGACAATTTTTTCGTGTTCTTGAGTTGTTGCTCACAGGATTTCGTTTCACAAGCAATTGCAGCAATGGCATCACATGGATCATAGTTCTTCTTGTTGCGATGGTACATACTCGAGCAACCAATAATTAAAGAGGGCAAAGAAACCGTTTCGTAAAGGAGAATGTGTTCAACTTGAAGATTCAGAATCTGAACCAGAAAAGGATGAAGTCAATTGGGATGAGTTGTCAGATGACGAAACACATCCTGTAAAATCGACACAGAAAACCTCTGTTGTTTCGAAAGGGCAAAGCTCCAATGGAAGAACTTCTGGGAAGACAAGAAGAAAAAGTGTTGCTCGCAAAAGAGGGAGTGCTCGAGGAATTTCCATTGAGCAACCAGTTGATAGCCAACCATCTCCACAATACTTTATCAGCTCTGCTAGGATAAAGGACTTTGAGAACAGGGAATGCATTGGCGAAAGGCATGTTAATGTCAAAGCCTTGAAGGAAAGATCTCCGTCATTTGGGACTCTGTATGACCAGACAGGTCTTGATCCCATTTGCGATTTCCCCGAGACCACTGGGTATTGTCTTCACTCAGTGAGGATGTTCTATCAAAATGCTTGCTATCTAGTTGATCAGGAAAGCGGACGTCGAGACTTTCAAACATTGGTCAAGAATGTTAAGATTAAAGTAACACCTCAACTGATTGGAGAGGTATTAGGGATGAAGGCCCGAGCTGATGGCGCTCATTATCTAAAGAATCAAATCTTCAACACCAACTCCTGGAGAGTGGTAGTTGATGGCATCTGTCTTCCAGATACTCGGTCGCAGGAAACTCAGTCTTTTCAAAAGAGCTACGACCTGAGTATCGCTACTTAAACTTCATTATTTGCTATAACGTCCTTCCAAATATGAACACGAAGGTTCTTCACTGGGATAGGATGTTATTCCTTTATCTTCTTGGAAACCCCACAGCAGCAATGGGAGCAAACTTAAACATTCCTTACATCATCTGGGCGAGGATGGCTCGCTATGTGGAACATGCTCACCCTTCAGAGAGACTACCTTATCCAATGATCATCATGCGCATTCTCCGCAAATTTAAAGCTGACACAAGTGCGAGTTCCTACATGCACAGTCTAGGAACGATCAATGAAACAACAATTGTAAAGTCTCTCTCGACAAAGCAAGACGAGCCCATATTACCTCCTCACCGACAACGAGCACAACAACAACAAGCGACAACCTCTGCACCGGCAGCAACTCCTCCAGTCCAACCAGCACATGCAGCACAACGAGCACCTCCATCAACTTCTGATGATGATGCATCAGTTACCTCAATCTATAAAGAACAGCAAAGGCTCTCCAACGAGCAAGAACGTATATCAAATGAACTTATTGAGGTAAAGGAAGAAATAAAGAAGGTAAATAAGAAGCAGTCATCCATGAACAAAAGGTTAAAGAAAATCTTCCAAATTCTCGGCTGTATCAGTTCGGAGAGTCTGAATAATCCGTATCCTTCTAATTTCTGTTTCTTATGCAGATTTTAATCCTTCTCTTGTGCAGGTTTTTAAGTTTTAGTTTTTAGTTTTTAGTTCTCAAACTTGTGGTACTTGAACTGTTAACTATTCTCTCCATTTTGGTAATTTTTGGCTAACTTTGTGACAAAAAGGGGGAGAGAGATAAACAAGATACAATGTTTGTGAGAAACTATGGAGGTACACAATGATACATGCTTGTGAGAAACTATGGAGGTAAGTATAACCTCAACTTGAAAGGTAAGTAGAACTTCAACTTTCGGTTTTTATTTGTTTTGAATGCATGCCTCGACTAACTATTCGACTAACTATTTGGGCATGTAATATAACTAACAAGTTGATGTTCACTAACATGACATTTGGATTTTGATTGCATAGAAGATATGTTGGTGTTTTAACTATGATCAATTTACATATCTGAATGTATAAATGTCATGGTAAGTATAAATGAGTATAAACTTCATCTCTGTATGTGGTTTTGAATGATATAAAATTCTTGAGGTATCTAACGATTTTTTCTGTCAAGAATGATTTCTTTTGCAGAGAGTACAGATGTCTAAGTCTAGAGTCTGTTTTAGGAGTTTAACTCATGTATTTTATTTTGGATCTCCATTGTAAATTTTTGTTGTATGGTGATAGCAACAAAAATATCTTTTTGAATTTTCTTGAGTGGATCTATGTTTTGTCACGAAACCGCCAAAGGGGGAGATTGTTACGGAATTTAAGTTGGCGTATTTCGTGAATTCGGTTAAGTCTTGAAGATTGAAGGTAAAGAAGGTTGGATCATATAACTCAATCTCAAGAAAGAAGAATTCAAAAGGATCAGGTATGTTTAACTTAATATCTTTGGTGATCCGAATACTTCTTATAGTGTAGAAACACTTGGATGGATTTGTTATTGCATAAATATCAAAAACTGGACATGGGACATGTTCAGGATCCGGATCACACTTTGCAATCCGGATCCCGAAGGTTGTTCGTTCATACACCAGTTCAATCCGGATCGTAGTCTTCCTTGATCCGGATCCCGAACACTGGGTTACCATTTTATTTGAACGATCCGGATCAGGCTTTGCAATCCGGATCCCGAACGTTGATGTTTGGTGAACTGTATGAACGATCCGGATCAGGCACTTCGATCCGGATCCCGAACCTTCGTTTTTCTGGAAAACTGTTTTTCTCGCTACTGCAATCCGGATCGCCGATCTCCAATCCGGATCGTCGTCATGTAAAATTCCAGAAAAGGATAGTTTTTTTCCTTATCTTTTTCCAAGGGTTTCTAACCTATAAATAGACCCTATGATTCTTTTCTAGGGCTAATCCACAAAGTCCAAAAAGAAGCCGCTAAACCTAAATGTCGTCATCTTATATACGGCCTAAGATCCATATATAGAGAAGAAAGGAAATCATAGATTCTATCTTATGTTTCTTCATCTATATTGATTGATTTGATTCTAGGTTCTCATACTCACATTTGAGTAGAATCAAATCAATGAATACTTAGATGGTATTTCGATCTATTTCTAATCTAAGTATTCGGCGGATCATCACCACCCAAAAAAACAACGATTTACCCCAAAATCGGCGCGTGGACTCGCGTGGCCTTGTGGATTCAAGGTGCTACCGCTCTCGTGGATTCGGAGCGAGGTACGTTCGTGGATTCGAAGCGTGCTACTGGGTGAAGACCGTGGATTCGGTTGGACGTCGTGGACTCGACGTTGGACGCCGTGGATTCGGCGTTGGACGCAGATCGTGGATTCGAGAAGCGTCGTGAAGCGAGCGGAGAAGATCAACTAGGAGCGTATGGAAAAGGTTGAGTCGTCTGTGAGTACGGTATATCACCTTGTACGTGTTTAATTCTAGTGGATTTCACCGTGTTATCGGTCCCGTGGTTTTTTACTCCGGTTTGGAGTTTTCCACGTAAAAATCTCTGCGTGTTATTATTTTTCCGCATTGGGTTTTATATCGCAAAAATTTTTGAGTGTTTATTGTTTACACCTATTCACCCCCCTCTAGGTATTTTTCCCCTATTTAGATCCTATATACATAACCCAACATCGATAGCATTGGATTTCCCATTCGAAATCATCTTTTTCTTTAGAAGGTTTTGCAACGCCTTTGAGTTTAGAGGATTTAGAACCCGATGATCCTTTAGATGGTTTCGTGGATGAAGATCCATCGGTTCGATTCTTCCAAATATCGACGACGAAATTTCTTTAAGATTCCGCCAATTGTTCTTCAAACTCGGCTAAAGAGATTCATCTCGGAACTCGATTCGCCATCTTCTTCCTTTGTTGATTTGAATGCAATGCCTGTAAGCTTAGAAGAAGACTTAGAAGAAATTTGATTAGTAGGAAAAGTCATCTCATAAGTTTGTTAAAGCACCTACTAATTCCTCAAATATTACCACTTCACCGACATGATAGAGGAACCTAAACCCGCCTCTGATACACTTGTTGGTTTTTATATATAAGGATCCACACGGATCTAAATAGGTAATATCAAATAACTAGAGGGGGGGTGATAGGTGTAATACTTATAAAACCAATCTCAGTGAAAAATAAAAACCAATGCGGGAAAATAAAAATAGCTCACCAAGATTTACGTGGAAACTCCA